>JAULBU010073884.1:0-10268 GCA_032358235.1 Odonthalia washingtoniensis | reverse complement strand
AATAAGATATATAAAACTGTTATAAGTTATATTAAAATAAATGTTGTTAATTGCCTAAAGTTTAAGAAAGAAAAAGTTCTCAGTTATAGCAGAATATATCAAAGTGTGTGGAAAATATTTTCCAATGTAGTGGAAGCCTGACCCGTTCCACTTACACATGATTGATGTCATGTTGCTCATGCCATTACAACAGTCTTGCCATGGGAAAAGTTGAATATAATGGAGTACTATATTTATGAAGACTGTACGGTTGCAAACCATGGATATGGAGAGTGTGATGAATATGATGTATTGGGAACTATAAAAACTAATGGTACACAATTTATAAATTTTGGTCTCTATATGAAGTATGATTCTTCGAAAAAAATTAGAAATCTAATTTTTTACTTCAAATGGAGGAAAAGAAATGTTACAGTACACAATTTCTGTCATATCCGTTGCATTTTGATTGCATATATATGGGCTAACTTATTTATCAACTAGTTCCTAAAAGTTATGACAAGTTATGAAATGAAATGTGCTAGATTTAGTAATCAGGAATTGTCTGGAAATGAGCTATGGCGAATCGTAGTAGAGATAGACGATCTGTGCAAAACGTCACGCAGTTATCACCGAAAAATTCAGAACCCCCATTGAAAACGGCAAAAGTCGGCTCTATTTGTATAGATGATGATGTTGCTGATGACCGTGCTGGACCAAGTTCAATCATATATCCCACACCTTTCAACAGATATATCAACAGATATATCTGTTGAAAAGCGTGGAAGAGGTCGAGAAAAAACAGGAGGTATAATTTGTCGTATTGGAGGTAACAGAAGAGGTGGTGCTGTGAGAATTAGGAGAATTGGCCTGAACGAATCTTCATCTAATAGTAAAGTTGATACTGATAGCAATAGCGACGATTTAGATTACATAACAGGCAGTGATGTAATTGTAAATACTGCAGATAATCGTGGGAATAGTACAGATGTGGATAGTTCCATTAACGAAGTAGAATCCGTTGAAGTAGTTGAAGATAACATGGAAAAGTTACGAAAGCTGGAAGAAGGGTTGTGCTAATTGAAAGCAGATAAATCAACACTTTAAGTGCTAATGAATGAGGACAAAGTACGGGTGGATGAAAAAGCACGAGAATTATTGGATAAAGAAGTATCAATGAAGGCTCCTCAATCGAAAGTTATGAACCTTGATCAGAAAAATGATTAAAGGAAAGGAATGGTGCAGAGTTAAGTAACGTGTGTGTTTCCGAAACTGAATGCGTGCATTAATGAGGTGGAATCATTCGGATGTACACTGTGTACTTTCATTTTTTTCCCATATTAACCCCCCCAATTCAATGCTTTTGAGACCAATGAAAATGGGACATTGAAAGATCGTACATTTTTCCCAATAATTTCATATTGTCCAAAAATTGATAATTGTATGGAGGCTGCGCATTCAGTGAGTGTAGTTAGGTGCAGTTCTGAAAAACATGGTCAAAAAATCAGAGCGACCCAAATTTGTACATTGCTGTTTTTCAATTCCAATGTTTGGGGAAGGGATGACTGCATTCCATTTATAGGCATGTATTGTACGAAAAATCTCAGAGGATGACAGGAAGGCATCGAGCAATTCAATTGGAGCCTGTAATGACTTCTGTAACCTAACGTCAGAAAGTGTGCCATCCACATTTCCTTAACAGAAAAAATTTCACGCATCCGTTACCATAAAGTGTGACAGGAATGTTCGAAAAATGGAATTGAGATTCAGAAAATAAAATGGAAAAGATAAATTTGTGTTGTTATCATAGAACCAAAGGAATCGAAATATAGGATTGTTTCTGGAAATATGCGTATATAGTAAAGTTTAGTTACTGAGTCACTAGTAGCATCAAACATAACATATATTGAATTGAATTCGTTTTGGATCATTTATGAAAAAGCTGACAAAAATGTTATAGTAAAAAATGAAAAGAAAAAGTACTAATCTTCTTCAATGTGATGTGTATGTCCTGTACCGTAATCGAGGAAAACGTCTTCGCTATTTATAATAGGATAAAAAGATTTAATCTGCAAAATTTGGTACGAAGATGCTGATGCATCTGATTTACACTTCGGATTCCTAAAAATTGCATAATTTTCCCTTCATTAACTAAGTGATCTTTCGGCTCTACGTGGTTCATCCCCTTCCCGAAATTGAAAATGATTTATGTATTCTGTTATGAACAATGGAGCAGCTACGATACAAGATGTATTATTAAGCTTTCCGTCATGAACCTTGAAGTTGTGTGGACAACATCCTCCTCAATTCAAGAATTGTGCTCTAGTTTCTGGAATCATTCCCTACATTTGTTTTTTTGAACGAACTGCTCTTTCCAATATTTTTGTAAACGAGAGTTACATAATAACCAACGATGATTGAATGCTGAGAAATTGAATTTTTGTGCAAACTCACTCAAATGAGTGTTCTCATGTTTTATTGTAGGCGGCTTGGGTGTCAAATCCAAATCTTAGTACTCCATTGATCCTAAATCGATCATTAAAGTTCAGTCAAGTGCTTGCTTCCATGATAAATTTCTGTACTCCACGGTATTGAATCACCGTTTTTGAACAACCATCGTTTTCCCATAAACTACGAAATGAAGCGGCGGACATGTCTTGGAAACTTTTGAACTGTACTTTTGAACTGTGGGGATACCCGGTGGAACTTCCTATATATCTTTTCTTTTAAACCACAATGGCCTCCAACTTTCTAATAAATTCACTTTCTTTTCCTCAAAGGACATCATCACTTCCATTAATAACAGAATCCTTCTTTAGTAACTGACTACAAAAAGAGCACCCAGTTGAACCCAAGAATGTTCCAAACACGGAACATCCATATCGCAGCCAAGAAAGTTCCTGTGCTTTGGAAGACGCATAAAAGCAATTGCCACTGAAAATGTACTCGCACAAGAATTCACAACCAAATAACCAGGGCGTGTAAGTTTCTCGGTGATATCTGACATCTGTTGCGTAGCTTTCTGTTTTAGTCGAAGTAGTGCTCTAGCACTAAGATTATTCCGTTGAGATTCCTTAAAACTCTTTTCGTTATTGGACACTCTCAAAATGTCTTTCATCTCATTGCATGTTCCATTAGTTGTGTGAAAGGAACCTGTTCGATTAAAATAAACGCTTCTTAACGATACTTTACACTACATCGCAGATTTCCATAAATTAACTGCTTTTTGAATCACGGATAGATGAGTTAGACGGAGCTGCCTCGGATCCGTATTGTAGGAACCAAATGTTTTGTTGTAAAACAGCGGATTTTCCTTGACACAGAACACGCTTTTTCCCGTTTTTATACCTTTTCCTATTTAATTATCTTGGGGGGTTGTCCAAGGGAACGAATTACTTCTTCGAGTTGAAGTGTTAAACCCATAGCCGAAACTGAAGTACCGAGCAAAATATATGTGCTGAATTTCTTCCATTAAAAATGTTTCACAAAATTCCTGAACAGTTTCATGTCTTTTTGAACAAATTGATCGTGTTCCGAGTTTTTGAATTGTTGATCGAACATGGTCTTTTATGGAGGGTCCGTCAGTATGAAATCCACTTTTTATTGTAAAGATTGACCCTTTTTACTTTTATGGACATCAGCAAGGTCTGTAAGTTCCAAATCGTAACAACAGAAATATTTACACATTGCGTTCTTCAAAATTTCCATAGCCATATGATCAACTGGCCCCATATGCAAGTACTGCACAGGTTGTATCTCATCATCTTCCTTTGAGTTGATTGAACTATTCTTGTGGTAGAAACTTTGTGTGGAAATATCCAAGCCATTTATGTGTATGTAATCCGCACCATAATTAAATTGTTTGTGTTATCAGATCGTTTTAACTTTATGCAATCTTTGGCAGTTCGGCGATAAATGTATTCATCTTGGATAGGGGATATCCCATAAATGTCGTCAGCCATGTTCTTATCCGGAATATTAATCTTGAGAGGATCTGTAACATGTCTCGGTAAATTGAAAAATCATTACGGCAATTTAGAGGTGTCCTCATTGATCCAGAACGGTAACAAAAATGCAGGAGTTTTCTGTTACTTCAAATCAGCAGCATAAATTTGAGCGTTGGTCAAACAAATCATAAGGGGCACCAAAAAAGTAATTGGTGATGTATCGAAATGCGGTATGCTTTTTTCTGTACGTTTCCAAGCTTCCAGAGATACCAAAGCTTGTGTAGTGACTTGAACGCTATCATCTGCAAATTTCCGTTCTTGATTGATGGAATGGAATGGAAACCTTCCTGTCTTGATTCAATTACAACAAATGTTGAACTTTTGTAGTTGTAATAGGTATAATGTAGAAATAGTTTGATTAGTACTTCAATATTGATTGATAGTCCTATTTGAGGCCATGCCTTGATCAATTCCTGAACGAGGAGACCAATTTTAGTGCCCGTATCATGTTTCAGGCTAACGAGATGCTTCTGTTTTTTCTTCATGCATGCATTAGTGATAAAAACGCTTTAAAATTAAATCATAAATTAAAACGGGGTTGGGCATTACATACCATACAATTTGGATTGTTGCCTCTTTGAAGTTGATAGAACAACTAGATGAAAAATAGTTGGACCAACAAACAATCGAGTTGAGGCATCCTTCGTTTTGAATAAGTTGTTAAAAATTTTCAATATAATTCCATCTCTTTGTGCATACATATATATTTCAAGAGAGGCACAGGCATTCTGCCGAGCTTTTTCTGTACCAATTTCCGTTAGAGTCTTGTAAATATTAGGTCCAGAAACGGGGAAGATGCATGTTTCAACGATTCCCCCTTTGTTAGCCTTTGTTTTCAATTTTTCCGTTACTTGAATATGAATTGGGTCGGTAACCGAACAGACCAATTTACGGTATGATTTAAAGGGAAGGTTTCTATAGTTGAATTGTGCATCTTGAAACGCCTTAGCTTCGAAGCTATGTAGAAAAGGAAATATGATAAATCTTGTGAGTTCGTGTTCACCTTATGATGGAAGTTCCGTATTACTTGATCCAGCGCTATGTACAAGAGATAAATTTGAAGTCATTATGTTGATTACTGAGGACTACGATTGACAATTTTGGAAATGGTTCGAAGACTTCTAAAAAATTGAATGAATAACATGATCAGGAAGATGTAAAAAAGCAGATAAAGCATTAAATATTTCGGATGTTGAGTTGATTAGATAGGACCGGTTGCATATCTTCTGCCACATAAAGTAACGTAAATACCAGAATATAGAATGGTTGTAGAAAAGAATGCCTGTAGAAATAAATTGGTACCATTTTGTGACCAGGTTCTGACGGTCGACATAAAACGTTTTGAGGAGCCGTAAAGTGGAAAACTGTATCGGCGGATGTTGGCTTCTATGATCTATATACATTCACTTACTCTTCTTATCATTCTCATATATTCTCCAAAGATATTCTAAGGTCAACTTTCTTTCAATTTATGAAAATTCAATCCAACCCCCCTTACAACGAATACATTTAGCAGTCCCCACGACAATAACTGCACGTGTTCAGTCCAGAATATAAAATATAGTGCATAATTAATTTTTTCGTCATGCACTCTTGTACGATTAATTTTTTTACATGGCAACTTCCCACCTTTCGCAATTGCTACACTGTCCTTTTTCCAAGCTGATACATTTTACATACATACCCGTTTATTCCTCTCATTTTCTTCGAAGGAGGCTGTTCATCATCCTCCAAACCTTCCTCCATTAAGGAATCATCAACTGTCCACTCGCACCAGTCCTGAACATCTCCCTCCTCGCTCTTCGACATCACTACTTTCAATCCCGTACAACTTAGTGTGTACGTCATAATATTACACAATGTTCTTCGTTCTACACTCCCTTTCTTACTGCTATTCAGTAAACTAACAACAGTTTCCTGAAATCTCGTCTCTCGGCTTTCCTCTCTCAACAGCATCTTGTATAAATTTAATCCTTTTCCGGTAAAAGGCAATTCGCATAAATTTCTCATCATTTTCTTTAGTACCACCAGAATTTCATTAACCGTTCAGTTAGTTAAAGTCCTGTTCCTGCCGTCTAACACATCCCATGTGGTAATTTCTTCAGAAATTGGCGACTAGTTGATGACCTCTTCAGAAGTTCATACACTTTTGCATCCCTAGTTTTCAACTCCTTTAGAAGATCCTGTTCAAATTTATCCATTGCAAATGGATGTCAGCCCGCGAGTGTCAGAAAGTCAAGTGAAATTTCACTGGTTGTCAAATATAAAACACAATAGGTTTGGTTAGATACTGAACTATTCGTTCCAATATCACAGAATTAAAGGTATCAATACATGATGCCTTCCCTTCGTTGCATGTCTTAACGTTATTCTACAAACCAATTGGCCAACGGTTCAATTAAATAGACCCCGACAGACCGTTATTAATTAAATTTAATTATTTTCATAACCTTTCTGGTTTTGTGAAAGTAACGTCACACTCTCTTCTGGTATCTTCAATTTTCAAGCGTCTTCAACGTACCACCCGTGATCAATTTTCCAGCTGCTTTTTCTTGACACTTTTCAAGAATTTTTCAGAAATGATTCCGCCCTAAAATATTACTATCGCAGGTGCACAATATATTATCAGATAGTTCATGACGATCTCACGTAATGGTAACGTTCATGACGTCGTTCTTGTACAACGGTTTCAGCAACTTTCACATTAATACAATAAACTTTTCCATAACAGTACAGGTTTACAGGTTTCTTTTGCATGCCATGGCTTGTGTCTGCATGTCAGCCTCAACGCCATTTTGATGACGAAAAACGATTCAACATGATGACATGTCGGCGCCTTTTTCGTTCAATTTCTGGCGACTTTCATAGCCATTTGCATTAATTGCTATGAATCCTCATTCAGATCAATTAACAGTCATGACATCTCACCACTCCTATAAACGACACCTGCCTTTCCTTTCCAAATGCACCGATAGGTTGACACAATGCCTGGACTTCCGCCATATAACACATAAAATTTCTGTCTTTCCAGCTAATAGTTCTTGCTGTTTCCCATGCAGAACCCTCACAACTCATATCTACAGCAATGTAAACAGGACTGTATACAGTAACACATGGTCATTTCTTTTACATCCCGACATCCTGAAAATAGGCTACTGCTCACGGAACCTGTCTACTACTACACAAACTGTTCCATAATGTACACTACCTGGCATGATGCAATTTGCTAAACACTAAAACATTTTACCTCCCTTTTCTCAATTTTCTAACTTTTGCCTATCACGAAAACACCATTTTACTCAAAAATGGCACTTCCTCAAAATTGCAATTGTTTTCATCACGTAATACGCAATACCTCAGTTAATCCATAAATTTCTCCCGTGTACCGCCATGATTTCTTGTCAGCTACAAACTCCACTTGTCCGTTTTCAATTTGAGAGTGCCATTGCAAAGTACCATTTTTGAAAAGTTTGAAAAATCAACGCCATGTATTGTACATTTTGTCTTTAAAAAAAGAGTTTTTAAATACTTAAAAAACTTGGTTTAAGGCCTTAAATTGGCCCAGATTTTAGGGCAGATATAATGCCTTATATCAGCCCGATGAAAGGATATTCGCACAAAACATTTTTCAGGTTAGTCCTTGATGTCTGTGAGACCTTCTTTGTCATAGCTACACGTTACACATACGATATCATGGGCCAAGTTCACAATTCTCTTTATGACATTTTACATGTATATAAAAGTGTTCAATGACGGAAAGAATCTAAGAAACTAGATTCTTCCCTATCATCTATATCGAGTCATCAAAGTTTATAGGCCTATTCATCTACGACTGAAGATCACCCGAAATCTTCGAATTACCATATCTGACATATCTTTCGCACGCACGAATAGCGTCCATTCTGCGACACCATTTGTATCAAACATACCACGTAGCACGCGTATATACCCCACTATTACAATATTACATCTCAACTATGGCAGCACAGAAACCCATCATGCCAACCCATCATCCAAAGATCACCGAATTTGATCTGTACAACATAATTCCATGGATTATGGTGATACAATGCGAAGCTGACACTCTTCAAATCACATTTAAAATTGAAGATATTAATTACACACTTTACCGCGTTCACATCACCGCAGCGTTAGTGCACTCACCAGCGTCGTAATCTCATCCCTAACGAAGTCGGTAGCATCAGCGGTGCTAACCCCTGTCACACCTCGCAACTCATGTCTTATAATTTCTCCCGTCCAACAGAAACTAGAGCGGACAACTGTGGCTGATCATAACACTATACAAACCAATGCCTGGAATACCATCATTACCAGTTACGAAAATTCCCAGGATTTAACCGACGCACATCTCAAGCTCAGAGGTCAAATTTTGGTCGCCCACTACCCTGGAATAGCAAACGAAAAGGTAAGTACAAACTTCATTGTCAAAGGGCTCAAGACCCATTCCACATTCGCACCATCCATTCCATTATGGCTATTACATATTCCAAAGACAATCCAGGAAATTAAAACAGCGATTCAATCTTTAGAACTCAACGCAATTCATACCGCAAAATTAACTCCTGCTTTCTCCACCGCTCAAACATCGTCGACGAGTCAAAACAATTCTTCTTCAAATTGATCTTTCCATCTACCAACAAAGTTTTGTCACTTCCATGCCGCAAAAGGCAGGGCGACCATTCAACCACTCCGACAAAGAATGCCCAGACCCAGACATTCCATTAGGCATAAACTACAACCCCTCTTACACCAATCACAAACAATGCTCTCATAAACCACATAAAATGTGGCACCAA
This sequence comes from Odonthalia washingtoniensis, assembly GCA_032358235.1. NCBI lineage: Eukaryota > Rhodophyta > Florideophyceae > Ceramiales > Rhodomelaceae > Odonthalia > Odonthalia washingtoniensis. The sequence continues at coordinate 1,465 of JAULBU010073884.1, read as the reverse complement.
AACTCATCACGCCCACCCAACAATGTACTTAATCATGCAGTAGGCCATGCACGTCTCGTGATCGCAAACACCAAGAACACCAGCACCCCATACTTGAATACCGTCTAGAATCTAGCTGATGACTCAATTTCATTCTAGTAATGAAGAATCAACTACCAGTAAGTCAATTCTTGACAATGTGAACCATCCCACACATACCCAGCGCCTGGACCGCACATGACAAATCTAACACGTCCTCATCACTCTCTCACTGCTACTAAATCTCACACCGACATCACCCACGCCGGAACCATTCACTCTCACAAGACAAACGGTTTCATTTCAACTCAGGCCATAATGGCTCCTAACATCCGTAATACCCTCCAATCGGTCCGAGAAATCACGAAATCGAAAAAACCGTTCTCTTCATAAATGAATATGCATATTTAATACTCAATACCATTGTTCAATCGGTTACACTCTCTATCCCCATTGCTAAATGGGAATTAACATCGTACAATTTATTCTCTCCGTCACACATCTAGATTAATTAATCCCCTTCATTTGCCGTACGTATCATCACATATCAGCAACCCCTCCCCTGAATTCCCCTTCATCATTCTCAACCGATCATACATTAAATCCCTCATTCATTTCTTTCCAAAATACGCAAATTTCTAAACCTAAACCCCATTCTACTTAAAACCCTAACCATTTAGCAGCCACTTCTATCATTCAGAAACTGCTTCCTGCCTTACCATCTTTTACAACATCCCCCTTACAACTTAATACAACAATAGCATTAAACTTGTCATTCAATCATGCACCCATACCCCTCCTCCGCATAATCATAAGTTTGGACTTTTGCCCGAGTTTGACCCATATTTCCATACCAAAAAATGATATTTTAACGGTCCGGGGCTTTATTCATGGCAAATCAGCACAACAGCCACAGTGTCCCACCTCCTACACAACCACATACCCAGGCCAATACCACTCCAGCGATACAATAGGGCCAATTGTTCCCCCTTCTGCCAGATTTCATCGCCACGTTGACACTTTTTGGATATCGCCTCACGATTTATCATTGCCATCCCCCTCCGTTCCCGTCCGGAATTTTCCACTATTATTCCATCCAAAATGCGATTTATTCATCAATTACATGGCAAATCGCCTGACCAATTTCACAGCGATAACGCCAAAGAATACCTCAGCAATACCGTCACATCCTTTCTAACCCAAAATGGTACGACACAAACAACAATATCGTCTCATCAACCTCAATCAAACTCAAAGGCTAAACGCATAAACAGAACTCTTTTCAACGCCGCACGCTCATCACAGCCGCATTTCAAACAATTTCTGGGACTACGCTATCGTCGATACTACATTCAAATACAATCACATCCCCCACAGTACGATCAAAAACGCCCATGTCTATATGGCAGCCTCTCTCCCTTTTCTAATATATTTATGCCATTCGGAA
>JAULBU010073873.1:0-10269 GCA_032358235.1 Odonthalia washingtoniensis | reverse complement strand
TACAAAGACATCTACTTTAGTGACCAAAAACATTAGCCACTTGATTTTCTCTCCGGTTCCTTCAAAGAATCAAGCTTGAGGTGTTCCACTCCCGAGAAGGAAAGGTTCGATATTGTGGAGTCCGTTACCCTCCTAGACTACATTTTGCTACGTCCCGATGGTTTCAAGCTCTTTACCGATCATAAAAATCTCATCTCAATTTTCAATCATGTCCTCTCATTTCCCAAAATTTCGAAGCAAGTTGCCAAAAAATGGAACATTGGGCTATGAAGCTATCTCGTTTTCAATATACCATCATACATATCAGTAGAGACGAGAACCATTGGGCTGACGTACTGTGTAGGTGGGGCTCTACAAAAGATTCACTACTAACTATCACCCTTTCTGAAATATTTTTTGCGCTTACTGCTTCGGATTTAGGTCCAAATTCCAGTGGCCTAACATGGAATATATTCTCCAATCACAGTCAGTTATAATTGAAAAAAGAGGAAACTTCACCGAATAGAATGGCAAACAAGTTGTACAAGTTGTACGTTGACGAAGTGGTTAAAATTTGGATCCCTTCGTCGGATGTGGAATTGCAGTTGTGTGTTTGTATTGTAGCCCACTGTGAACGAGGTGGACACCCTGGTGTGGAAGCAACTTACAAGTCGATTGAATCTCAGTTCACCTGGAAAAAGATAAAGGTGTGTATTGTTTCATTTTGTAATACTTGTTTACATTGTGCATCCACATCTGGAGGTGAGCGTATACTACTGATTATGGGACTTGATTTTGATTAGGATACACGAAATGAGCTACTGCATTTTAGCTACCTGTGCATGGGCGAGGGAAATACCGTATAATGTTACATTTTGATACTGAGTATGGTTCATCGTCTTATATTTGGCTTGAACCCTGTATCCAAGCCGATGCTGATACAACAGATCTATATTACTGAAGTGGATATTCTGTTTAGAGTTGTACTTCAATGGATCTACGATCGAGGAAGTCATTTCAAAAATAAAACTATTTCCGCTCTCAACAGATGTCTCCATTCTAGGCATCATTTCGCAACACCGTACTTTCCTCAATCAAATGGTGCTATTGAAAGAGTCCATAAACAAGTCTTACGTGCAGCACGGAGTCTGCTGTCTAAATTCAGACTAAAATACAGGCAATGCCCAGTTATCGTATCTTTCATACAGAGTATACTGAATAACAGTATACGTACCAGCTTGCGTAACCGAGAACCCGTTTCTGCTTTCACCGACTTACCAACCGATAATACTTTTCCAGCGCCATTGGATCCTGCCAACACTACGTCAATGTCTCTGTACTGTATTCGATCACAAAAACTCGTGAAGATCGAGTTGTTACAGTCCGCGATGGATTTGATACACCTAGAAGTTTCAAAAAATACCATCCGCCGTCTTGATACAGATGTCACTGCACATAACAACAAAATATATTTACAGTCTGTCAATTTTAGTCTGGAAGATTATGTATTAGTCGCGGATCATATCTCACAACGTGGCCGAAAATTACAAGTCAAATGGAAAGGTCCATGAAGGGTGATTTCTGATTAAATTTTCGAATGTAAAGATCTGGTCAATCAGACACATGATAGTTATCATGCGAATAGACTCTAGTTTTACGCAGACTTCCAGTTGGATACAACCGAAGCCTTGTTGGGCACAATTGAACACAATAGGTGGCACTACAACAACGTTCAACGCGTATTGGACATGCGCTTCAATAAAGCATCTAAAATTTATGAGGTACAATGTAAATGGCGCGAGATTGACTACAAAGAACCTACCTGGGACTCATTTGTTATCTTCATGAAGATATTCCAGACATGACTGTAGAATTACTAGCCTATTTCAGTGATCAAGATATTGTGGGAGGAGCTCGACATATTTAACGTCAGCTCTTTCGAAAAAAGGGCCGGTGCACACTGCTGGTGCATTGTGGGAGTTTACGCGCAACATAACGAATATATCGAACGTAGAGGTCTATCACAGTATTGTAGCAGTGAGGAATAATGTTTTTCGTAAATTCTTACTACTGTACACCAATACTGCACCCAAGCCTTGGTTAAAATGCAATACATCTCATTTATTGAATACATGTATACCTCACTACAGCAGGACAAATCGTGTAGTATTCAGGCTTACTTAGAATGACTTCTTCTGAATTTTGTTATTATTTAAGGTGCTGGTGATGGTTTGAGACAGTAAGATAAAAAAGACACTGGAGTTTTGACACATACAACACCATCGCCTGACCAAAAGTGCAATAATTCCTCGGTACCAAATCTCAACTTTCATACAGACCTCAGTACAGATTTGCCCTGGTTCGGTACCATTTCCGAACATTGAACTAATTTCAGTACCAAAGAAATACTTTAAACCTAACCTCGATACTAGACATTAACAAATTTCGAAATCTCGGTACCGAAACTCATTTTTTGCACTTTTCTCGGTACTAATTGTGGAATATTCCATAAAAATATAAAATTGGTTTAGGCAATTGGAAATTTAGGAAAAATGGTGATGCTTCTTTTCCATGCAAAGAGTGAGTTCTTTTCTGAAAAGAGAGGTACACTTTAACACAACACGAACTTTATGTTTCGCTTTCCCATTTTTCACAAATAGAGGCACAGACTTAGTGTTCGTAATAGACGAAAAAAGTGATGGACGACAAATGAACCCTTCACGAGTCAGTGAGGGTGGATGGCAATACCAAACTATACAAAAAGGCGGGCGGTGATAATATATACTATCAACAACGTCGGGCGGCTACATTTCAACATGTACTGAAAGGAGGGCGATGAAAATTCAATATTTACTCAAAGATGGATAGTGGCAATTTAACATTTACCCAAAGGTGCGCCATGAAAATTAAAAATTTAATGAAAGGTGGGCGGTGTAAATACTACATTCTCTGAAAGGTGGGCGGTGGCACTATTACTCTATACACAGAAAGGTGGAGGAGAACGTTACATTTATTATACACAGAAAGGTGGGGAAGAACTTTACATTTACGAAACACAGGAAGGTGATATGCACTGGTTGCACAAAAGTAATATCGCATATGCAGTGCAAGAACCCAGCGTGAAAGAGGTTGTTGACTTTGGCAGCTGCTTTGTCATCTACAATAAGTCCTGAATTGAAAAGTAGGCTGTAAAAACTACACAAGAGGCGTCAATGTCCTGCTGGAACTGCTTCTAGGACCGACCGACGGTGCACTGGGCGTCACCTCGTTCCCTCCACCGATGGAGCGATGATGACAGAAGGAAAAATTAGTTTCGAGATGATGTCACGTTGGGCGACCGATGGGTTTCTGTTTTAATAATAATTACACATAAGATTAGTCTGACAACGCCGAGAAAACGGTCAGAAATTATTTTGAGCTATTTGACATGGAGAGCACGCCATGCACAGTCTTCATGCAAAACAGGGAGCCAGATTTGCCAGATTTAGCCACATTTCATGTGGCTTTTTGGGTCCCAACCTTTCAATAAAATATTGCTGATTTCATTCTTTGTGGCTATTTCTTCAACGTAGCATACACCGGTGCCAAAATGAACCCAACTCAACCACATTAATCCTTGACTCAACGCTCTAATGTTGTCGTATATACATATATACATACACATATACATATACATTACGCTACATGAAAGCTACGGTAACGGATAAATTTACAGTATGAACAGGACTCAAAGCCACACAAATTCAGCAGACAGTTTGACTCATGCGATTTTCAGGAATGCGATCTCGCTCTGGAAATCGCTGACCTCAAAGAAATTAAACGTTGACACCTTAGGTTGGAAGAAATATACAAGACAAAAATCACAGTCGCTAGAGTATTGATTGAACTTCGAATGAAGCATACGACTTTGTGTGTCATACATAAGTTAGGAGGGAAGAAAAACATAAAGTAGGCCTACTGTGCAAAGTGGGACACCATTACTGGACATATTTACACATCATTAATCGCAGTACCTGCTTGTAGCAACTTACTACAGTGGATGCAGTATATATATCTGTGTACATTATTTGAATTCGGCACAAGTCCAGGAAGGAAAAAATGGAATAGACACAGATTTTGACGGGGAAATAAAAACAAGAAGAGGAGGCACCGATTCAATAAACACGATAGAACACCAGAGCTAGCTTTACTTTGAAAGTGCACCATTCAGACAACGACATTAACCACGTATCTTTGGGAAAAAACCGATATGTGATACAATTCACCAGTCATCTCAGCATTTCTACTCCACAGACAGTGAACCAACCGCAAAACAACATACCAGGTTCGGAACCAAATATAGAGTACTGTATAGAAATCCATACATTCATGTGAATCACTCATCGCAGTAAAGAGATGGATTGTCTGATCAGTGCAATAATATAAAGTTGATGATACTAAAACTGACTGTAGGTATTAGTCAAAAAGCCCAAACGTGGAAGGAGAGGAAGGGAAGGAATAAAAGACAAGGGGAAAGAATTAAAATACTAATGCTGAGAAGAAGAAAGCGAAAAGGATAGAGAACTAATGAAGGACCAATGCGAGAATATTACAGGTATTGATACTGGTAGTAAATTAAGTAGAAAGTGACAGAATAGAGAAAAGGTAGTTAGAACGTGTATTACTATGTATTTCACAACATTTTGTACTGGTAAAGCCAGCTTGAGTCTTCAATTATATCAACTGAAGGATCTTTTGCGTGGTTTCAAGGCGATTGTTCCAACCCTTTGCTGTGTAAACATTATTACATTGAGCAATACCAGTTTATATTTGGAGGAAATGCGTGCCGGCTCGCAAGTGTCCTAAATGCATTACCTTCATCCTGGAGGAAGTCGTCATTTACGAATACGACGGAGTAGTCCATCTGTAATGTAACTTTGACATCTAGGACGGCATTATTTATCTTATACATAATACATAGGTCCATTCGTGCACTCATCATACCCATTTTCTCTACATAGTGTTACAAATGGTAAGTACCAATAAAGGCGACTCTTCTGAATACCTTATTGGAACATCTGCACGTATATTACCATTTTCAGTGTAAAATCCAGCTTTTGGGGCGGTTTGATATATACCCGTATTTCTTGTAATTAATTACGTTACACGCAAGCCTTGTATATATCACGAGGAGAATCTTAACCTTCCAATCATATGATGAAATTGATTCATGGATTCGTTGCTAAAATCACTGTACTGTTGGCGCATTTTTTGCTATCGTCAATGATCCGATATCACTTTAATTTTGAGCAACTTTGTGGCTCTTTTTCCGCATACTCTGCTCTGAGATTTTGAGCTCATCAATAAAACGGGACCGGATTATAGCCATATGCTTTGGAACTTTAGATATCAGTGTCATTGTTACCGTAGAATGTTTAATTAAAACGGGAGCTCCTGGATGAACTCAAGTATGTCTCTTGCAAAATTGTGCTCAAAGAATTTGAATCATTCAAGTTCAACTTTCTCTTATCAATCAGATCAAGTTTTGATTTGAAGTATGGTTTCACGCATGAAATTGTGCATATGTGTCTTGCGGTATGTACTAAACAATATGGAAGGACCTTATAGATCTAAATAGTTATGGATACGTAACGTCACGTGTAACGTGTGATGCCAGGTCAATACGATCTCTAGTATCCCGTATGGTGCCCTTACCACTCTTGATAACATGTCCGGTGGTAATACTAGTTCTTTAGGTGCTGCAATATATACGTCGCGTTTAAAGAACGTATTCTTCAGTCTCGTATCAGGTAAAAGGAGGAATGACGGTAATTTATGCTGCTGAGCTCATCATGAGGCGTTGGGTGGATCTCTGGATTGTCGGAGATTTAATGGCAATGTTTTTGGCACCTTCGCCACTATAATTCTGGGCTACGTGCCTTCTATTCTTGCAAAGGCCTATTCATTCTACCTTAAGATCATATATAAAATGAGAACCAACATATTTGTGTATCTAATCGAATTGATGAACGGATTATGGAGAGGAAGGTCTCATTTTCGAGAAAATCTTTTAGTTCCTTTCTCGATCATTCAATAAATTCAATCGATCGTTCATTCTCTTTCTTGGAACTTTTCTCCGTAACTTGTTCTTTTCCATCACCATCGTTGTGTAATTCGTGTAGTGTCCCGTCGATATGATCAGTATCATCATCTTGTGCACCTTTATTTGTATATCACTAACATTCTTACCCATATCTTCTTCTTTCTACTTTTAGATATCCTGGCAGTTTGAGTTGTTCGTGTCGTGACCGTCCCAGTTTGGTGCTATCAATTTTCTCACAAAGGTCGACTTGAATATACCTCCTACCATTCCTGATTGTATCACTACTGTTTCTCACTGATGCTCTCGAATATGTGGTGTCCTTTCCATTTATCCCTGATGTGTCTTTATAGTAACACTGCCGAATCTGTGGGAAGTTCGTCGAGGATGTCGGATGGTTCTTTAGCTTAGGTACTACTGGATGTTTCAATCATAATCGTCTGTGTTGCCGGGAATGAATGTCTACTTCCCAGCGTTGAAAGTGTATGGATGTGCCAGGTAAGCATTAATTTATTTTATCGATATGAACGTCTGCATAGGGCCATTCGTAGAATGGAAATTCAAACATCATAGTTGTTCCCCGTGCATTCATATTGTCAAGAACTGGAAATTTTATGAAAGCCGGGCATTTAGTGTTTTGTGGCTACGTGCAGTTGCTAAAATTACTCTCTAAAATAATGTGGGCCCCAATTTTGGTCATTGCTCTCACAAATGTTTAATCCAATTTTATGAAGAAAGTGATTACAGTAGTGCGTGTATGACTGCCATCAATACAAAAATATGAGAGAGTAATACAGGAAAGCAACTAGCAATGCAATTACTGTACGCCATGAATCCCTACATTAAAGAGCTGAAAGAGACGCGTTCACATTTACGTGAAAGATTATAAATGCAACGTGTCCGTTACATGATTTACTGGACAAGTTCACATCAATGATGCACATCAGGCAATTGGAATCAATGAGAAGTGGAACGGATTTTATAAAGATATGATTCTAAGTACCCATTGACGTGGTGACATCTTGGATATGTATGGTACATGTTCAAGTTTTCAACACGTCGTTGGGAAATTTACATTAAATTCTTTCTTTTTCCCGCCTCCGAATTCTTCAAATAGACTAATACACTCCCTTTCATGTTCTAATAATCCACTTTTAGTTGGAAGAATCCCCCGTTCAAAAAAGATTCGCAATATTTCTCATCATCCCTTTTTTTGTTACAAAGATACCTGCATTGAATTTTCGTAACACATGTACCTTGATTTCAAACAGTATCATTAGTTCTATAGCCAATTCCTTGGCACCTTGAAGGTACCAAGGAGTTGGCTACAGAAGTTCCAGGTCAGACTTCACTAAGGAAACCACATAGTATGTGGTAACTCCTCAAATGACCTAGCAGTTCATGTACTACTGCCTCTATGTCGCTTTGGAGAATTTCTCCACATATAATTTGCTAACGTTTTTTGCTTCATCCTCACCATGATCATATTACACATTTACTTATTCCTAAAACTTCCTTAAATCCTCTTGGTCAACTTATTATCATCACCATCATAAGCACCGTAAATCTTCTCCACCTCCTCTCACGTAAACAACAAGGTTATCTTTTTCATAATCACCATCGTATATATCAGATTCATCATAGTCATCGTGTTCTTCTTCATAATTACTTCCCGTTTTCCTCTCATCCTCATTATACATATAATCCATTCCAATAAGTGATCATCTGTAAAATACAGCACACTCGAAGAATAATAAAATTTAAAGAAAACTCATAAATGGAAACAATTGCTATTGGCAATAATTTCTGTGTACATGCAACCAGACAAAGCCCAAATCGGGCTGATTTTTTCTGATTTTTCTATGAATTGACCGTTTTCTTGTTGCATTTACTTCGGTTACGTCGGACACCAGCCATTGTCTGTCGAAGTTGAACTTAATATCGATCTTGTTCATAATGGCTACATCAACACCCACCAAAATGAACAAACACTGGCCCTTTGGTTACGCACAGAGTTATTACGGCTACAAACAAATATTCCAGCATCTTTCATTCAATCTGTAAAGCTCCCACCATCGCACAATAGAAGAACAACAACAACATTCCCCGTCACCACCGCCACTCAGCTACCATCTGCCGCTTGTCCAAGCCTTGCAGCATCGTTCCTTCCATCCCAATCTCCCGGTCATTTCTACCTACATAGAACACTACCGTGCGTTGTTTATATATATTTTTACTTCAAACGGTTTTTTTTGTGGCGTTTTTTAGGATGTGGATTATAGTATTATAATGTAAAACAGAGTGGTAGAACTCCACTGAAACGCAGCTTTAAAATATCTATTAGAAATTTTGAATGTGCTTTTTACTTCTGCCTAGGCTTCCGTACCCTTTTTGGTGAATCTGGGGCAATTGCTGGTCTGAATGGTGATGATTGACGCGGGATGGAATTGTGAGCTACAATTGCTGCATCAATAGCACTTGATTTAACTCCAGTAGTAATTGGAGCTAGTAATGTTTGAACTTGTTGTATGACCTCTGTCCTTTCTTTCTCTTCCGATGGAAAAATTGTCAGGAACGAACTGAGATGGAACAAATTTTTCGTATTGCTCACTTATTTGCTTCATCTTCAAGCTGTATGGATCTCTTTGAATTGATGTAGAATCGTCGAATGGTACAATTTCTGAAAGGGCATTGTTCACTTTTGCAGTCAGGTCTCGTTTGTTTGTTGTTTTTTTCATCCAGTTTTCTTGTTCCATCCATACAGTCTTATCAGCAGACAATTGAGTTAACTGAAGAACTACACGTGCTTTCTGAACAATATTATGTAGTAAGCGGTCGACAACTTTATCGTCTGAGTTCTATAATGATCCGATTCCGTGGTAGTTACCGCTCAAAACATTTGGAAGAACTTCATTTTTAAGTGTGTGTTTCGCTAGTAATATTGATTCTTTTAAGACTTCTGTAGCAGCGTACATTCGTCCATTCGTTAGAAACTCTTTATCATTTATCGGTGTTGAAACTTGTGCCCCAAAATCAACTTCATTATCTTCTGCAACCAACATAAATGAACGATACGTTCTGATAGAATTAATAGCATTAAATATATGAACCGTTCCACGCCTCCATGTTCCCATCATATGTGCATCGTAGGAGGTGACAGTAGCGCATGGTGAAATGTGGTCCTTAAGCATTGCATAGTTGAATGTATCACCTGAATTGTACATTCCTGCTATTTCCTGTGCGAAAAGATGAGGTCCAAAGTTGGTGTGTCCCACCACCATAAATAGGACGTGGACACAATCAAGTATACCAGTTGCGCCAAGCAAACCGAGGCTACAAAATGAGTATTTCGATATGTTTGTTCATGCGCATGAGTCAATATGATCTGTTATGCACCGCGCGAATGGCTGGGGTACAAACTATTTTCGCTTTTCTTCAGCTATAGATCTCGAAGTTGGAGCTGTCGGGGCCGAAGTTCTTTCAGGTATTGTTGTCATAGATTTTTCTCTTCTTTATTAAAAGGGAAGTGTTTTCATGGCTTGAATAACGAGCATCATACACAGAAATGAGATGCAGATTGTCTTGGTCGCCGTCGAGGAGAAGGAACGTTAAAAATGATATATCAATTGTACAATCAATTCTGATTTATTTTTTTGATAATAATTCAAAAAATAATAATAGAATAATAGTACTATTATCCAAAAAGGTGCAATCCATTTATACAATTTTCAACAAAGTTGAAGATCGATAAACGAACAGAAATGTGCACAATTGGCTTACAGTGGGGCCATGCAGTCAGTTCTTGGCTCAGGAGTCTGAAACTTCGGAAATAGCTGTATCCAATGGAGGGTGACGCAGAGATGGTGCTAACTCCAAAATTTAAAATCAAAAAATAATCCATATTGTTAACAAAACCGCTACATTTTATATATAATTTTCATATTTAATGCTTTTATTTTTTTGTACTGAATTTTCCGCTTTCTTCTGTATAATCTGCAAAGTACTATAACTTCAATGAAAAGTATACCGTTCATCAAACTGCCCCATCCTACCGCCGCATCAAACTCAATACGTATGATCCAAAACCCTACTCACTCGCAACATGTACAACAACAATACCAACCTCCTCCTCTTCCGGATCTCGCGCTTGGCATCGCCCACATGCCGTCCCGCAAAACGTACTAGACAGTTCAACGATCCCTCCACCACCG
>JAULBU010073862.1:0-10270 GCA_032358235.1 Odonthalia washingtoniensis | reverse complement strand
GTAATACTATATTTTTAGAACACGGTGGATAAAATCTATATTCCATACTTTTCTCAAACGTTTTTGCGTGCTAATTTAAAATGTGAACCTGTCCATGCCCTGAATTGACCCCGGTTTTCACCTATACGTTGCCCCTATGATAAAAAAAACCCACCAACATACAAAACGGCGTACCTGTCATACGTAGCGGTCCATCTCCACCGTCTAAATGACATCTTGATTCAGATTCTAACTCATTTATCCCCATTTCTTTCTGTACCATTCCTTTATCGTTTCTTCGCACTACTATGTGCGCTGTTCGTCCATAAACTAAATTTACTTTACCCAGTAAATCTTCGGTTTCTGAAAATACAGGCGATTTTTCAAGTAATGTCGCAAGGCCGGGATTTTGCTGAAGCTCAAGTTTAAAATTTGGAATAGGGTCAAATTTCGACTCATCGATTGTATAATCTCCAGCTTTATATGCAGTGGTTACCGTATTTAACGCTTGCTGTACAAGCGGTTTGCGTATGGCATTGCGTAGTAGAACTCACCCGTCACGGATATACATCCTTCTGTGATTATCGTTTGGTACTTTGTTTGTTGACATTTTTTTGTAATTGTGTGCAGTTGTTGTAAGGAAAGCGGAAATAATCTACAAGCGTGCGCCCTTCTTATCTGTAGATATAGTACAAATTCTGGAAAGACACTTTGCAGGTGAGATTAAATTATTTTGTCCAACACGGGTTCATCGCTGTCCGGGAGGGGAAAAGTGTCTTCATAAATGAGGCAAGGGTTCAGGGAATGATGACAAAAATTTGAAGAGTAGGGTTACCAAGGTGTCCCGAACAGATTGTAATGATGACGATTCATTGCGGCAGTGAAAGTTATTATTACAATAGTTAGACACACGATTGTAATGATATGGTTGAGAAGTTTGCGATAATTTTAAGTTGGTGATGGGATGGGAATGTAAGCATTTAATTGAAAGTGAATTTTCTGGAAATTGATGATTTTTCGTAATTTCAATTTTGAAACTGTTTCGCAGTAAAAACTGAACTAAGAATCGCGTTCCACCAAAAAACTACTGTATTTTTCTAATTTTATTGTTGATTTTTTATTGTTTTATCTGAATTTTCTTTTTCTTTAATCCCTAAAACACTCAAAATGCCCATTCCAAGATTACGACGTGCACATAGCCCTCCTTTCAGAGATGATGATAATTGGGGAACCTCTCCACTACCTTCCATCATGAATCCCATCGCAAATATTACGGCCACTACAACTACTGCCGCTAATACTACTACTGTTGGTGCTGCTGCTTCTTCTTCAGCCTCTTCTTCTTCTTCTTCACATCATTCTCCTGTTCCAACTGACGATGGAGAAACAGGTGGTGCCGGTTCAAATTTAAACCCCAACCTAACTTGGCACCTACCCTGCCTGTACCACCATTAACAATACCAGGAGCTTCATCTCCATCATCATTATCTTAACGAAAACATCGTCACCCTATAAATATTCTTCAATCCCAAAATCAGCTAGAACAGAACACCAAACTATTTTGGATGTCATATATTTCTCTGTCTGTACGCAAACCGTCATTTCTTTCGACTGGAGTGGTCACCGTTTCACTGCCACCGTATGTACTGTCTCAGATGCTACGATTCTTTCGGTTTCGGTTCATGGGCAGAAATTTTCATAACATGCTTCATTCGCTCCTTTTCTAACTTCTACGTAAATTCAGAAGCGAACGCCCGAGACAACTGATTATTCACATTGTTCGAAAGTGGTTGTGGTTTTAAGTAGTTGCATTTATTTATTTGATCATTAGATTGCAATTTCTGTCCGTTAGCTTGTATGTTGAATACAGCTTGAGCTTTCGTAGCCTGAACTGGATCAGAAGAGTGTACTTGAACATGTACGTCAGCTGGTTCTTGGGTTAGGGCTTGAGCGTCGGTTCGTGCTTTTTCTTTCTGAGTGTGTGTTTGGGCTTGACTTGTTGAATTTCAGCTCGTACTTGTTGAACTTCAGCTTCGGCTGGAACCAGTGCTTGTGTCTTCTGCGCCTGCTGTTCATGGTGTACTATGAAACGTAGAAAATGCTAATGTGAAAGTGTTAGATTAACAAGATATTTAGCAGACGCTGAAAGGACACAACGATATGAGCAGATTCTGGAAGGATATGACGTAATGTGCAGACGCTCGAAGGATACAACATAATTAGCAGACACTAGACAGACTATCGTAGGCTTGTTAGATGTTTTTGTTAAAGAGTTTCCCTTTTAAATTCTTTCCGTATTTTTTCCTTCCTTTTTTTTCCTTCCTTTATATCAAAAACAATCCTTGACTCGTTCCTCTTTGACGTCATTAAGCCTTTCATCTTAACAAGAACATCTATCACGCAGTACATACTTTCCTATTTTTCCATCGTAGGTTTGTTAGATAATTTTTTTAAAACGTTTTCCTTTTTTTATTCTTTCCTCTTTTTGTATTATTCCCTTTCTTTTAAATACAATCCTTGGCACGTTCAACGTGTATTAAGTAGGAAGTTACTCTTTGACGTCATTAGGCCTGTTGCCTTAACAGAAACATCTATCACGCAGCACATTCTTTCCTTTATTATTTATTCTTTCCGTTTTTTAATTCTTTCCACTTATCTTTCAATTCTTTCCCCTTTTTTTATTCTTACATTTTTACACAATTTCTTGAAGAAGGCAGTAAAGTTCGGTGGCTGTTGAATGCCCGTAGCCTATGACACACGGAATGGTTATCTTTAAAACCACTGGCATTATAGTTCCTATCTGTGTAGCATCGTTCGTCCAATACCTACCCGATGTGGAAGGTTTCTCTGACCATGTGAGTTAAATTGGAGTCGTTGCGGAATTTTCGTCCATTTGAGACGGTTGATGTGACTATAGTTCCGTTGATGGTATCTTTACCCCCTCGTTCAACTGTACAATACGCCACGAAGTTAAATACCTTCCAAGCGACTCGTCCCAATTGCGACGTTAACGTTCAAAGTACTTTATAGTTGTTAGCTCTATGTCATGTGTGTTATTCATAGTTTGATCTGAAATATGCTCACCGCCATTAATTTACATCTCCTTTTAACCTGATTTAAATACCCAGCAATCTATACAGTACCCAACCGCAATTATGTCCATTCAAATCTTCTTTACAGAGTCTCCACCTGTTACATCCTCTCCTAGAGTTCCAAAAAGTCATAGATATCGCCTTTCGGTGTCTTCTGCCTTTCTAGAAACAATAAAGGAAATATCATGTGCATCTAGAAGGTCGATCCATCGGCATAGTGACATCAGTGTCTTAAAATTTAGGCGCAGATCTTCAGAAGCTCGGGATGGGTGTGTAACAGACAGAACCGAGGGATGGAAATAAACATAATCAGAATAGAATTTCTGTATTTTTGTTGTATGCTTTTCCAATTTCAGCAAACCATGAGAGACAGCAATCGCATCTCACCTTTATAGCATCTGAAAAGCCCTTCCTTGCCGCTGTTCAATACGCCCCTAGGCTTACGATTTGATTGCATCTTTAGTAAACGTTTTATGCGTAAAGCAACGTTAGCGTGCTGCAATTGAATGGTTGATACTTCGTCCATTTTTACTTGAATTGAAATCTCCTGCTCAACAACTTCTATCCTGATTGACAATGTCTGATACGCGCTACAAATGGATGAAAGCTATTCAATACATAGATAATTTGGAGATGTTTTAAAAATCTTTGTCTTCGGTTCAATATTATTGTTGAAATCTTCTAGTTTCCACTCTGTATCAGTGACGTCACATTCACTTGGGAGCAGTGTAAACATCCAAGGGCGGATGAATTTTGCCTCGGCGTTTTCCCACTAGAGCTACTTACCGGAGATCGGTGAACATCGTCAAAAATGAAATCAATTTGCCATTCTGTAACGTTATGTTCTAGTTGGCGTGCATACCTGATGGTTCCAGTGCCAATTAATTTGGATTGGGCTTTTTGCATAATACCTAACTCGTTTGTCACGAGGCCTCGAGCTGACCACCAAACGCACTAGTCATCAACAATCCACAAGACCTCTATTTGATCTCAAATGTTCGGAAGACGGGAGTGAAAATTGATCTTAGATCGTCCACTCCGTTCAATAATTTTGCCCGTATTATATACAACGGAATCTATTTGACTATGTCGCCTTGATGTTTTCAAACGCGATGCAGACATCGTAGTTGCATCTGACTTTTTGAGCATGTTATGTTCTAGACAATTTATCTGACTATGTGGGCAATTGTTTTTGATGTTGCATCTGACTACGTGGACATGTCTTGTTGTTGACGTAGTGGTAGACTGGTATGGATACGAAAGAGAAAGGGAAATCGAGAGGTAGTAATTAATATTGAAAAATGTATACAAGTTTCAAACATGTTGTATGTTGATTTATCTGTCTGATGATGGAGTGAAGCTTACTGTTTTCCGTCTTATAAGCGAAACACTTTTACCGAAAATGTTGAAACAAGAACTTCTCCCCCACGGGGTAGGCTCGATCAGCCAACCGCCTCCCCCAGACTGAAGCCACTGTCCAACGACCTCATGCGGAGGACTCCGTAGTTCCGGAGTCAAAAAAACAGCTTTTATCGAAGGTAATCCTACCGTTTCCCAGAAAATATGTTGTGCGGTTCGGTCCTGTCCCTGTCCTGTCCCTGTCATATCCGCGGGGAGATGCTTTCGTTGGCCTCTCATTCTGGATGCAGAATTTTTACACGTGTCCATCTGTAAACGAAATCAGCCAATAGTTGGTTCTTACCATTTACACGTTTCAGATTACATTAAAATTAATATGATTATTGACCATCCTCGTGGACGTACCGAGCCATTGATCGTCAACATTCAACATCTTATTTCCTGCGATTGTTTTGGTCTTCATCATGTGTCGTGTTGTTTATTCATGGTAATCGCTTTAATCTGTCGTTTTTTCGTCATGTCTGAAATTTCATAAACGTTTTTAGAATCAAGTATTCTTCCTCATTGCATAATTGGCTGTACTGTCAGGTGTTCATCATAATTTCAACCATCATGAGGTATTTATCGTCCTGATTTTATTTGATGAAGATTCAATACATCTACCTTTAACACGGTCTACAACATCTTCACTGTACCAAGAATTGAACTCATGATGTAGTTGAACGCACCAAAAAATGTCATACAGACACTGCACACACGGAATTCTGTATCTCCATGTAGGTGATGATAAATGGGTCTGGGAAACTGGTTATAACCGTGTGTTGTGTACTAGCGGACATAGCTCTGTTCCAATAACTTACCTCCTTCTATATTGATCGTGAAATGACCTTTTTTATTCCCTCGCTCCTTTTTTTCTAAAAAGATAAAAAGGAAACATTTAAAAAAAGGATCTTAATGATTAAAATTTTTCCTTTTTCCTTTTTTCCTTTCTTTTTATTGGGTATGTTCATATAAATTGTATCATTGGTAATGCCATTCTGCTAGTGGAACACGTCACAGGTAAGAGAAATATTATAAGTCTTGGTGTGTTCATTTACATCGTGTCAGTGATAATGCCATTTTTCAGTGGCGGCAATGACGTTGTGGAAAGAGATCTGGATGTACGACAATGGCTTGGTATAGTTCATCAATTAATTAAAGATCGTAATTATCCATGTTATAGTGGCGCAGATGTCTCCATAACTGGTTTTCAAGTCTACACGAAAAGAAACAGACAACAGCATTATTTTGATTTGAAATTTTGAAAATCGTGCCCTTTTAAATTAAAACCTATTCAACAAAGCAACACTAGAGTAGAATTTAGTTCGCCACGAATTGTAGGAAAGTCTACTCAGTACAAAACGGACAACGGCATTATTCTTGTTTGAAATCCTTGCCCTTTCAAATTGGAAAGTAATCAACAAACAACGATAAAGTGGGACCCAGTTCAAGAGTAGGAACCCGATAAGAACAAACTTATACACAAATATTCACTGTAATAATCGATTTCGAATGCGATTATTGTTTCGAAACTGATTTCTTCCTTCCAATCTCTTGCACGTCAGTACGATTATTCCATCATCAATTTTTGTCTTGAATTTCCGAGGTTCTTTCAGCACCTCAACATCTAGTCACATCGGCATGGTCAACAGTCCGGAAAGTAAAATGCCTGTTGTGTATTCCTGGAAGTGCCATCCACGTCGAAAAAATACGTCAATGTCTAAGCGTGAAATTTCTAGGGTACAAAAACCGCATATTACGAAGAATAATCGAACGGAAAATACGTCACTTCCATCTGGAGGTATCGTATGAAGAGCTAGTAATTTATCTGTTTCTCCTATGAGAAATCGCGCGCAGATCTCACCACATGATGAGCCTGACCTAGGATATATTTACGATGGACAAACAAGAGATAGTTAAGATGAAGAAGTTTCAAACCCGATTCCTGTTTGCGATACTACCAATACAAAACCTCCCAACAGGCGCGATCCGGACCGACGACTAACTCCAATAGCGCGTCAAACATGTGCAGCAGCTGGACGAAGCAGTCATACCACGGTAAATCCTGATTCAGTAGATAGTACTCTTGTAAATCTTAATGAAAACGGACATGACGGTCACAAAGAAAAAAGCCAAAATAAATGACATAGAACGTGTGATATCTGAACCACAGCGACTACAGACTGTACCATTACCAGTAAATACTTCAAGTGGTATGGATTCACAGATATCGATACCACCAGTAACGAAAAGGATTGTTAGACGGCAGAACCTACTGTCGGGAGATGGCCAAGTACAGCCTCAAATAATATTGGGGGCCGAACGAAGAACTAGTGGTCGCCTTGAAGCTTTTAAGAAAGGAGTTGAAAAATCCATTGGAGCAATTTTGAAGACGTGTTACCAGCTTGGTATTGACATAACAATAATGACTGCTGTTCACTTGGGTTCAGAGGGAGGAAGAAAAGAAACAACATCAGATAAGCAAAAACAAATAGAGGGATATGTGCTTCTGTTTGAACATTTTTTAACGACAAGGTTATGCAGTTCGTATTTGAAAGATGTTCTGTGGAAGTCGTCTTATCCTTCGTGAAGGGCTTTATTAGTAATGAGATTAATATACAAGTGGCCACTGCTTTAAAGGTTCTCATGTTCTCTAAAATGCAGGGAGAGAAGGACGTCCTTTACAAAAGGGGTATTGGTAAATTTTTCAGTCAATTTATGAGAGGCTTAATCCTGAATGTGGTCCTCGGAATGCAACAGAATAAGTTCGGTATCTACAAAATCCGTCAGAAAGATGACTTGTCGAAGGTATATAACAAAAGCGTCAATTACATGAAACAACCCATGTGACTCGCTCCACGTTATGTTACAGGGTAAAACATAGATCTTACACGCAAGAAGACAGAACAAGTTGGAACAAGTAGAGGCCCATCCGTTTTGGATCGCAATTCACATGCCAATGAACGACGGGGATGCAATGTCAGGAAAGGTAATGAGTCCATCTCCAAGTATGAAATTGTCCTCTGTGTATCAGGAAAACTATACCATCATGTTACTTCATACGTGCACAAGTCTAGAGAGACGGTGAGGTCTTCCTTCTTTGAGGAACTTGGGTATCTTTTAGTACTCTGGAAAGAGATGGGATCTAATTTCGAGCAAAATACAATGACCTTGGGATGGTGTGAGACCGAACCCAATGAACGCACATTCGATATAAGTGACTTCGTCAGTGTCTTCGGAAAAGAATGTTTGCTTCCGAGAGGTGGAGTCCAGAATGTAATCTAGAGTTCGTCCC
Organism: Odonthalia washingtoniensis; assembly: GCA_032358235.1. Classification (NCBI taxonomy): domain Eukaryota; phylum Rhodophyta; class Florideophyceae; order Ceramiales; family Rhodomelaceae; genus Odonthalia; species Odonthalia washingtoniensis. Next base: position 2,506 of record JAULBU010073862.1, on the reverse strand, counting down.
AAAAATATATGTTACATGAAGGCACAATTCCCATAATCCTATAGTTGGAATAGGATGTTGCTGTTTTGTGTTTTGAAAACACATTCCACTACACATTTGGTGTTCTTGGTTTTATGTCCCCATTTTTAGCCTTTTGCGTGTCCAAATCACCCGTTAAATAACGACTTTCTTTAATGTACCATATTGCACAGAAGTGTGGTGGTACAACCCAAAAGGAATGCTGGTCGTCTTTCTCGTCTGTAGCTTTTACGTCAATCACCACAGCCCATTTTCGGAAGTCTTTAACCGTTACCTCCAGGAGGCCTTCACTATATTTTCTTGCGATATGACCTTGTTCACCCTAGTATATGTACACCAGAGCTCCGTAATAGAAGCCGATGGGTTCATTAGGTCCGGAACTCTTCTCACTGAAAACACCCAGATCAGCGTCGCGGTGTCTGATTCTTGATTTTTGTACTGAAACACACAGAGCACCAGCCTCGGATCCAATCAATCACCTCGTGTCTAAGGTGCGAAACATCGAAACGTACTTTCCATCCCATTGGGATATTGGTACATTCTTGCACTTGTCGAAAATTGTACAGTCGTTGTAGATTGTTCCAAAGTAGTGCAAAATGTAGTCCAGAATAGTTTGAACAGGCAAAAGGCCACTTGGTGTCTCCCACATATCAACCCTCTTCCTTGCCTTTAATACATCCATTGCCTTTAAAAATCTCTCTGCTGCTGCTGTCATTGTGGCATCAGCTGTCAAATCCGATTCCGGATTCAGTTGCTGACGTGTATAAACCTCCACCTAATACGGTCTTGACTGAGTCACGCAAGATGCATCCTTTTCACAACCAATCCAACGGTGGTGTTTTGGCAGTAACAAACAAGCTCTAGCAACAGATAATGTTCCCGTAGAGAGACCGAGAACTTTTCCTTGAATTCTTCAGTGTCAAACACCGCTACCAATTAAAGTAGAAGGTCACAGTTGAGATTTTTCTTCTTCATGCTTTTGGATGACATATCGTCTGTGGTTGGTGCTGAAACGTTTCTGATGGGTTCCATTGATGTAGAAGTGTTTGTATAGATGTGTCCTTCGGGAACGGGTGCAATGTGCTTACGATTGGCTAAACGCCTGTTAGGATATGAATTACGATATCGGTTGTGCGGGGGAAGGGGAACCTGAAATGGGTGTGACGGATGATATTAATTGAAGGAGTTGGACGATGGTATAAATGGATTGTACAATGTGTTTTATAATCCTGAAATCGTGAACTGTTTGTAGTGGTTGTCGTCTCTGCAGCTTGTATTGTATTTGAATAGCATAAAATAAAACGACCTGACGTATAAAACACAATTCCATCAACCTGGGTCAAAATTGAAATAATTAATCAATAATTATTTCAATAAAAAATTACTGTATAATTATTTTCATTTTTTATCCGTTCGTAACATGACTATAATGAAATGGTTATGCCCATGTAATGAGAAAATAAATATTGAGAAACGTGTAAGAAATTAGCACTGCACAACATTCCGGGAAATTTTTTTTTCTCCATCCTCCTGGATGGGGAAAATGTTCAAAAAATTATCAAGTAATTATTTATTGTAAAACTCATTGAATAACTTTTTACATTTCCAGTCCATCCATGTGGATGGTGAGAAATTTTTTCTTTCAATAAACTTGTAAGAAAAACGTACTGTACTAAATTTAGGGAAAATATTAATAATTTTTCATCCACATGGATGGACTGAAAATGCAAAAAATTATACAATAAGTTTTTAAATAAAAAATTACTCGATAATTTTTTACATTTTCAGTCCATCCATATGGGTGAAAAAAGTTTTCCAAATTTTTAACAGAAGTAGTACCCGTCATACTTTTGGCTGCCAGCGACAAATATGAGCAGTACGACGTACTACTATATCATTGATATAACTTCAAGATATCATAACTATATGATACAATTTGTGACTGATATAATTTATATTCAGCCAAAAATGGAACATCATTTCCAATTTGTGGCTGACTCTGAGTAATTCCGAGGCTGAGTCAGCCACAAATCGGACAGGAGTTGTATAGAAAAAGTAGATGGTTCAACCATGATGGTTGAATCATCTACAATTTTTATGCTTTCCCCTGCAAACTTACGTTTCTTGTTCTCCTACACATACTTCATCGTAGAAATCAGCGATACCCTGAGCGTTATCCCGTCTACACCGTCGTCTTTGTCTAATGAGAAAACCAGTTCAGCATTACTAGTTGGTGATAGCCTTATTACACCCATCACTTCATTTTCATGACTGTCCAATAGTGCCTATCTGAACAGTCTAGTAGTATTACAATATTCATTTCCCATTCCTGTGCCAGTGGTGTCCTTAGTTTCCACTGCCATACCATTATCAATACTCACATCATTGTTATGAACGGCATTAACAGTACTGATATTATTATTATTATTATTATTATTATTATTATTATTATTATTATTATTATTATTATTATTATTATTATTATTAT
>JAULBU010073851.1:0-10271 GCA_032358235.1 Odonthalia washingtoniensis | reverse complement strand
CGGTCAACGGCACACCAGCGTTTGCGGCGAGCGTCACCATTTCTTGCTGCACCAGCGCGGCCGTGTCTTCGTCTTCTTCTTCATCCATTTCGTACTTGTGCTTGGAGTCAGCGTCGCCTGCGAGACGCTCTGCGACGAACAACCGCCTGGCGGAATCCGCGTGCGGCAGTGGCGCGATGCAGAGGCCGTTCGCGCCCCAAACATGGATGAGATCGCCATCATGGAACACAGCGTCCAAGGAGCCGTCTGCATTTGAGGTCATGGTTGCGTGGACATCGACATTCTCGCCGCTGTGTTCAACGGAGTGCGGGAGCCCGTTGAGCTCGAAGCGCGTGTACGGTTTTTGGCGGATGACGCGCGCGTTCGGATGCGTGGATAGGTCGAAGTGGAGACGGGAAGAGCGCAGGACGTTTAGCTGCGGGTCCCATTCAAAGAGATGCGCGGAGAGACCGGCGGAGTGCCTGTGGCGTGGTGGGACACGTTCCGAAAGCTGGGAGACGGGGACGCGGGTGCGCGAGAGCGGGGAGAGAATGTCGGTGGTTGGCTCAGAGAGCGCGCGGTTGAAGAGAATGAGGAGAAGGACGGAGAGGAGGAGGGTTGCGGATGAGGGAGCGGACAACATGACGGGGGGCGGACTTGCGGGGCGTGTAGGACGGAGAGGTCAGAGGGCGGGGCAACGGTTGGTTTTGGGTAATGCGAGAAGCGGTTGCGATGGGGAAGGAAAAAGAGTAGGTAAGAATTGAATTTAACGGAGTGAGGCGACGGGGTGGGGTCGGGGGGGGGAGGGGGAAGGAGGTACGTGTTATATGCGGTGCGCAGAAGGGCGCAATTGGTGCGATATATTGCTCGACATGTAGTGTACACACCAGAATTGACATTGAAATTAAACGAAATACATTTATACTTTTTCGGGTATTTGTATGACGGTCGGTTCACTGGTTTTAAACATTATTCGGTTTCTGCTGAGAAAAACCATTGCGTACTTTTATTGAGAGTTTCCCCCATCGTTCCCTATCGACACTGTCATGTACACTTCTGTATACACTATAGTGTACACTATTCATTACTGAGACACTGCCGACAACATTCTTCTATTTGTTTTGGAAACGGCCCCCCGCCTCCATGCCGCCATCATTGCAACTCCGTTTGGAAACGATTGGATCCCTTTTTTTATTTTGCGCCGCTAGTAAAGCAAGTCAGGCTATTTCTGAAACTTACTGGCGTGTAGCCTATTGTAAAGGACATGTCAGGGTAATGAGAGTCAAAAAAGAACAGAACGCTCAATTCACGAAAATTCCAAAAACCTACTGTAATATTTAAAGCAACTATAGCAGTCAAGTCATGGAACGCATGCTTAAGCGTACTCGGCATTCACCATGAAGAGCATTCGCTTGAAGCTTGAAATTCAGCATACCTTACCAAATTCGTTACAGCCTTTTCAATCGCGAAAACATGTAAAATTCGTGCCGCTAAACTATCTAAGAGAATAGTGCTAGTACATACCAAAACTCACAAAATCTAAAAAAAGAAATGAAGAAAAACTCTCAACACCTTATACTGTAGCTTACCAAGTCAGTCACACCACTCTTCTATCTCTCTGCTTATGCACCCTTTTGGACCCAATTGTGCAGAATTCTATTTTATCACCCACAGTATACTCTTAACCCCGTCTGGGTGGGAGGAGTCAGCAAGAAATGGGTCATGTAAGACACGAGGCGGTGCCCGCCATTCTCCATCTAAATGGAAGCTTTTTTTAAAATTTTAAAAAACAATAAACCTCCCACTGTATCTTACTACGAAGCAAGCGCGAGTATTAGGATGTGGGAAGAACTGCTTGTACCTCGGTAATAATGCCTTTGGAAAGAAATTTACACTTTCGTTGTTTGCCAGTTTACGGGTTGTGAATGACATTCACACATTGTGTAATTCAGATCAGACCCTGCTGTTGGCAGGATCTGATTGGATGATGGGGGATTATAATGTTTATATAATTATAATCTAAATATATAAATATTAGAGGGTTTTGGCAAACCGAAAAGTGGTTATGAAGTTGTAGTTATTTCTGATCACACGTGGCAAAGAATAACGAGATTATTTTTTAGAGAGATTTGAAAAATCCATTTTGGCAAATGCTTAATGAGTGAAAGTGGGTAAATCAGAAATGACGGGTTTAGGTATGCAAAGAGTGAGGTAGATATTTTTTATGAAATGAGGTACGTCAGTGATGTCGAAAGAAAAGGAGGGAAAACATTAGTGGACGCCTGTACAAAGAAAAAGAGCAGCGCAACTATGGTTTCACAAAAACAATACGGACTTGGCCGTGCAAAGGTGCGGCAGAAGAGAAGGATGACAACTTTTGCTGCCGCGCTAACCAGCACGGTCAGTCCGGCAATAGCGATGGGTTTGTACAAGAGATACAAACACGAGAAAAGACAAATTAAATTGAGAACGAGGGAAATAAGGACTTGCTCGTTTAATTTAAATAACTACTCCGATTTCATGGCGCTCCATAATCTCAGATTCAAAGTGACGGCCAACAATTGCAAACCTACTTTTCCTTGAGAACGGTGTGACGAGAAGGTGACGGAATCTGTGTGACAGTATAACGTCATGTTGCATTGTTATGAAACGTCTTTCTCCATCTTCTAATTGGACCGATTTAGAAAGAAATTTCGGAATTGGAAGTTCAAAACTGAGTGAAAGCCTCTAGGAAACCACAGAAGGTTTCAATGCAACACATGGGTATTATGACACTGAAATGAAATCGGAACTACTCATTCAAGGGCAAAAATGTTTGCGGATTGCATTAAAGATAAGGGCGCACCGTTGGATACGTGCGTTGGATTCATTGATTGTACTGAAATAAGAATGGAAAGGCCGGGTGGGGTAAGTTATTTACAAAGATCTTGCTACAGCGGACACCAGAGAATGCCATGATTAAGTTACCAATCGATTAATTAACCCCATGGGCTAATATTTTATCTGTATGGACCAGAGATGGGGAGCCATCACGATCTTACATTGTTACGTGGGAGGTGGGATAAAGGAGGTTCTACAAGCCTGTATGACAATTAAGTATGAGAAGTACTATGTTTTCGGCAATGATTCGTATACACTTAGGCCGTGGTTACAGGTCGCATTCAACCATACATCGGCAAATTCAGCTCAACAAGCATTTAATACTCAGATGAGTAGTATTATCGAGACGGTTTGTGGAGCTACAAGGACTTGAAACAGATGTGGACGCGCTATGATTACGATTGAAGTATGAAAGTGAGACAGGCACCCATCTCTCTTTTATACATAGCATCAGCTGTTTTATTAAATATGAAAACATGCCTTGAGAACTGAGGCCAGGTTGGTTCTTACTTCAATTTCGCAAGTCCAAGCTTGAGACCCAACATCAGTTCCTAATTTTTCAGTTAATTTTTTTCTCAACTCGTTCGCCAATAAAGTTAAAACGGCCATCAATTTTCTCTCTCGATTCCTGCCTCCTTCATTTCCTGCGCATCAATTTCTAGGCGTTTTCGGTCTACTTCCAAAATCCCTCTCGATTGTTTCGAATAGCCTCATGAAACGATCATTTTCCGGGTTTTGATTTTCCTTCATCAGTTGAAGTTCTTGTTTTTTTAATTTGACTTTTTCGCGGGAATATTTTTGCAATTCCGACATGTCGTTACGAGAACATTTCTGCCTCTCATAGTCTCCTTCTTCCTCGCCCAGGCGACGTTTCCGTTTACGCCCTGACGAGCCCGTACATGTAGACACCGAATATTCACCTCCGTTTTCATTCCCTTCTTCTTCTATTTGCTGTTCTACACTTCTACACCGTGCCACTGCCATTTCCATGATACTATTACCACTATTGATCAATTCTTGTTCCCTGGCCCTAACAGTCTCGTTCTTGATACGCCGTGCTTCGTCCGTTTCATCAATCTGTAAAATAATGTCATCCAGTAAACTGTCCGCCTCTGACACTTCCTCTGCTATACCAGATGCGGCAGTATTTTCCGCAACAATTTCTCTCCTCTTCACGAGCAGGCGCCTATAACGATCTAATAATGTTTTTTGATGGTCGAGTGACAAACTCAATCATCCTCGGTTCCATCATTTTGAAGAATTCTGTCGCCACTTTTTCGAAAAGTTCATCAACGTTTCCCCATTTAGCAATGTGGGCCCCAACCGTAGTTACCCCCTTCAATAATGCAACATCGGCACTTGCATCAAAACGAAATCGTCGTTTTTGTAAATTTTTCTTCCCTCCCCGTACCGCCTCCACCTCTTTACCCGCAGCCTTTTTCTGTAGTTCCTCACGTTCCTCACTTAACACAAATCATTCGGCTTCACTCCGAAATTGTAGTTGTGATGGTGGCCGCCCATCCATAATCCCGTCATCATGTAAGTAGTGCTCGCTCTGTTGGCGTCAGTGACAGTTTGGACGGTGGTGATACGGTTGGGGGTCAGGGGAGATGGAGGCGCGGTTTGGGGCGGCGGTGGCGCGGTTTGGGGCGGTGGTGGCACGGTTTAGGACGGTGGGGGCACGCCGGCCCCCTTGCTCTATCACCATTGGAGCAAGGGTGCGCAATGGAAATGTTGATATCGGTTTTGGTTGCATCGTCAAGTGAGAGGGAGGAACGGGACGATTGATTCGGTGTAGTAAGGGGACGGGACGGTGGAAATTATTTCGACAGCGGCAAAAACGTTAAAATGAAAAAAACTATTTTTGTTTTCGCATGCCGAGCACGGCATGCACGGCATGCATGCACAAAAAGAGAACCACTTTTCGCAATTATAACCATTTTGGGGTTCGTTATTTCCCATCAAATAACCACTGGTGAAATGGTTATTTCATTCATTTGTGGTTATTTCCGCCACGCGGCTTACATCGGTGCCGAAAATAACGAAATATTAACCACTTTCGGGAATTTTTGGGTTTGCCAAATCCCTCTTTTGTTTTAGATTTTATTACCTACAGATGTACACCCGGGAGGTGAAGTGGACGTCAGCTGGTATCGACTACTGTACTTAGGTAGGGTACTGGGGACTGCGAGAAGTAAAGGGGAAAGGAGGAGGTTGGTTGAGTTGAGTTTCAGTTTCAGAAAAACAATTAACGGCGAGGTTGTGTCGTGATTTTGTTGCTCTGTTTATTTGTTTTCGAATTGGAAATCCACGTTACCTATAGACACCAAAATGGTACTCTCGTGGAGAGCTGAAATCGAAAGCTCTCGTATCTTCACAGGCGGTGGAGATGTCGTTATGTTCATGATCTACTTGGAGAAGTTTGTGCTCCGTGGCAAGACGAAGGACGAGAAGTCATTTGAACTTCTCGTTCATCTTGACGGAAGAGCGTTCGAATTGTTCTTCCAAAGAATCGCCATCGATGGTGAGTTTAGAGATGAAACCGCTACGTTTTCGGTTGTTAAGAACGTTCTTTTGGACCCGAATATGAGAAGAGAAAGGAAGCGGAAGAGATCATCCCACAAGAAGCAGAAGAATCTCTTCGTGCCAACAACTTGTTGAATTCCATGAAGAAGATGGAGAAATCGTATGAGAAAGCTGGTTTCAATGAAGAGGAAACGTTCGAAAAGTTGCGCTCGGCAACGATGTACCCGATCTGGCTGCATTTTACATCTATCGTGGAACGAAAGACAGCCCTTCCTTTAAAAGTGTGATTATAGACTTTGATAATGGATTTAGAGAGTTTAGCTCCGAAGGATTGGGCGGATCGTTCTCAGGCTCCTCATTAAGGGATGGAGCGATAAGAATAGAGAATCACGCGAAACTCCTTGTTCGACTCGATGCCTGAGTATCTATATGGAAACGAAGATTGATGCACTTACTGACAAATTGGCTGACTTGGCCTTGACAGTCAAGATGAGCTCTACCTCAGTACCTATGAATCAGGATAAAAGTCACGTAAACCGAGGTAGTGGAGAACGTACATGGTATGTCTGCAATAATACATGGAACCAATAGGTACATCGAAAATACCAACTGCGATAAGAAATGTACCCGTTGATGTGAAATGGTTCACGTGGAAGCCATGTGTTGATCTAGACGCAAGCCGGAGGGCTAGGCGGTGAATATGGAAATTGAAGAGGATAAGCAGAATGGAACGATAGTTTTACTTACGGATACGATTACTCCTTGGAAGATGTACACATAGTGGATAAAGTTGGGAGTTAGGATGAGGATAATGATGTTATGGAATTTAATCTTAGGAAGGGTGGAAAAACTTTACCAAAACCGTCGATAGATGAGTAGATGGTTCGGATAGGGGATATTCTCAACCCAAGATAATATTCCAAGAATACGAAGAAGAAGATAGTATCCCGCCGCCGGGTACTGGTGGGAAGGGAGTACGAAAAGAAGAAGTCCATGCAAAAGAAAAATTTATTATTGTATAATTCTAAAGACGACGTCATATCGGAGTTTGTAAATGCATCTTCTGGATTCACCTTCCGACAATTTATACGTAGAAACACCGAGGAAGCTCAAAACAAAATTAATAGTATTTTATCCGAACGTGGTGGTTTGAAAATCAAAACCGATCACAAGAAGGAGAAGTTCGGAAGATAAGATCATGGTAGACATAATTTGAAGGTAAACGAGTTGAAAGTGTATGGACTAGATTCTGTATTCTTTTCTGGATTCGGGACCTGTACAAAAAGTTCCTTCTTCTTCCATTGTCGATAAAGTCTCTATTGTTCCCCAGGAAACGTGAAGATGCATCAACGTAGCAACTAGAGACCGCTGTCCAGTAAACGGTGCCTTGAAGAATGTTCCAACCACATTCAGCGAACTCAAAGTCCGAATGAACTTACTAGTCATTGATGGATCTCCGTTCAACTCGTACGGACTCGGTCCCATATTATTACCTCGGAGGTAATAATATGTGACCGATTTATGGAATATATGTAGGGAATCCTTGATCTAGGCCACTGACAAGATCACTTCACAATAAACGTAACTGATGTGATTATCCCTATATCCCCATATTTTACAAAGAAGGACGACCTAGAAGAAGCAACGGATAGTACAGACTTCACATCCACTACGTCATCAGATCAAGACATTTCTTCTTCCGTGTCAGAAAAATGGTTGGTAATTACCATTCAGAACAACCTTGACAATCTGCTCCCACTCGAAGGTGATAGTGAAGACGTAACAAAAAGGATGATTATATGTTGCAATGTAGACGAGAAGCTACATCATTTGGAGGAGGAAGTTTCCATACCAATTCGGGACTTAATCATGGAAAGTGGATGCGTAGTGCAATCTATCCATGATATTAGACCAGCCGAACCCCTTAAAGCATGAATTTGTTCTTTACGACAACTAACAGATCCACAGAAAGAGTAGGATACTTCCGAATAATTAAAATAATATATTCTGCTAATAGTTGGTGAAGATATTGAGGGCCGGAATCATAAACCCAGAATCATCAGCATGGTCTTTCTCCGTCTTCATAACAACAAAGAAAGATGGAAAAAAGATTCTGTGTGGATTACAGACGGTTTAGAAACATGAAGGCTAACCATTGGCCCATCCCAAAACACGGAGAGATCTTCGATGAATTGGAAGGGCCCAGGGTATTTGCAACGATCGACCTCTTTTCGGGGTACTGGAAGATACGACTTGTGGAAGAATGCAAGGAGAAGATGAACTTTGTGCGTGGCTTCGAGACTTATTAATTAGAAGTGATGCCATTTGGAGGATGGTGGACCAAATTCTGGCTGAGCTACCGTTTGTTCCAGTATACATGGAAAACGTCGAAATCTTCTCCAAAATCATGGAGGAACAACTGAAACACCTTAATGCTGTCATAGATCGGGTGATTCTCCATGTTCTAAAGATTTAAGATCAGTAAGTGCCACCTTGAAAAGCCAGGGGTAGGAGTACTTGGTCATATGGTCATAACGAGGAATCATCGGGTGCCTCGCCCGATCCGAAGAATCTGGGGGCGATGCAGAACATCTCAGCCCCAAGTTTGACGATATTCGTTCGAAGCGTCCTGTTGCTTGCTCAATATTATCGATGGTTCATTATGGGATTCGGCGATATTTCGGCACCCCTCTATGTCCTCACCTATAAGAAGTGAACATTAGTTTGGAAATAAGAAGATGAGGAGGAAATATTTTATAGCGAAGGAAGGAAGATGGTAAGAAACACCCCGTACAATTCTCGAGCAGGAAGATGAGTGCAGCTGAAAAAAACTACTCTACATGTGAGAGAGCGACCCTTGCCATGATATTGGCCATCCGGAAGTTCCGGGTATTCGTCCTATCGTCGATGACTTTCAAGCTGATTACCGATCACCAATCCTTTTCGTACACCTTCAAGAAAAATGACGTACACAGAAGACTCGTTCGGTCGGTGGTTCGATTTATTTACCGAGTATGAATTCTAAATCGTATACCGACCCGGCGATAATGACCAAGCTGCCGATTTTCTATCTAGAAATGAGAGAACGGTGGACAGGACGAAATTTGGTGACGAAGGTGATCTGATGTGCGTGTCCGTTGAGAATGAAGAAGATCGCGCAAGTGAGGACCTGGAAGAACACTTGGTATCGATTGGAAAATTACTGACTGGGCCGATTCGGTCTCATGTGGAGCAGAAGGAATGTCTTAGATTAAGATGTACCACTAGGAATTTCTTCTTGTGGTAGGAGAAACTATTCCGTAGGTCACCAAAAGGCCTTGTATTGGTTGCCTCTAGGGTCGAACAGGCTCCGATACCACTTAATTCACGATAACATGGGACATTGGGATGTGGAAACCACGAATAAATTAGTTTAATAACTGCTGGTGACCTGTAGTGATTGCTGATGTGACGGCGTTCGTGAGGTCATGTGATGACTGTCAAATAATGCGACCACTACCAAAATATCGAACCTCATTGCATCACCCCCTCACGAACCTATTTGAAAATTTCTCAATTAACCTCGCAAGTGCCTTCTCAGCTTCCGTCGGCGAGATGAAATACAAACTGGTATGCGTTGATAACTTCCCCGGATTGCAGTAGCCACCAGGGACGCCACCTCGAATACTGTCCTCAAGTTCGTAGGGGAGGAGATAATGCATTATTTCGGGCCTCCTAAGACGATCATCAGCGACAACGCGTTGCGCTTCACCTCCAAAATACTGGCGGACTTAAATGAAGAAACATGGGATTGGTTGGGAAACGGCGCAATATATGCTCCATTGTCGAATGGACGGGTAGAGAGATTGGTTGGGACGATCAAGAAGAGTGTATGGGGCATTTGATCCTTACAAACGCTCCATATTGACCTCTAGAGATGCAGAAGGCCTTGTACTGATACCGGTACCGTCCCTTGATGGACGGTGTTTCGCCTTTCGACTAATGTATGGGTCTCGACCTCGGACCTTACCACCTGATCAGGCAGTGGCACCGAGTTCCTCGTCGTTGGAGGACCATCGAGTTTAACTTATCTTCAAGATAACAATGCGAGCACGACGAGTGGAATTGAAAAAGATAAAGATGGTTAAAAATGCAATAAGGTACTCGAGGAATTTGAAGTTGGGAATCTTTTTCTGGTGGCACATGGTCAAGAATTGAATATGGGGTTTGAATGGCTGGCGTTTAAGAGAATTTATTATGGACCATGCAAAGTTGGAAGATCAAACCACCTGCGTTACGCGCTGGTATCAAGTAGTAGGCATGAATTTCGCGTGGCCGTCCACGCCCATGTTCTCGTAAAATACCGTATGAAGTCCCCACACCTCTATTAGGCTGCGGATCCCTTCGACGCCCTCTTCGTTTGTCTCTGTTCTCTAGTTTTTGTTAGGTTGTTCTTCCTCTTTGGTTCCTTTCGGAAAGTTCAACTTGCTCTTCTAAGTTGCCCATGTTGAGTAACTCAGCTAATTCTACGTCACCCTCACGTAGTCTAAGGTGATCTTGTCTCCGATTTCAATGTCGATCTCTACCGTTTTATTGGATAGGCCTATTGAGTGCAACTCCTGTAGCTTCCTTCCATCCTTTGATTGAAGCACATGCATGAAAATCAGTTCAGCCGACAATCGTTCTATAGAAATTCCCTTGTGAAAGGGAAGATGACTTAATTAAATCGACCGTAGACCTATCCGGGAAAGTGTGTTAGGGAGCATGGAGGCATGGTATGAGAGTACGTCGTGTGGCGCGATTCATGGCTGATGCTCGCGTGGTTGATCATCGTTGATATTGTAGTTGGTGTTGAGGTTGATATCTGGTATGGGTGCTGTCAAGTCCGAGTCTATTTTTGAATTATC
>JAULBU010073840.1:0-10273 GCA_032358235.1 Odonthalia washingtoniensis | reverse complement strand
GAACGGAAATGGAAGAGTCTCGAACTTGCCCCAAAGTACGAGAGAAGGTATGGGGCTTTAACGACTACAGCTACTAGGACGAGTACTTATTCATCCGTAAGGGCTGACAATCCAGGATCTACTGTGTATGACTTCAATGAACCCTTTGAAGAGTCTTTAAGAGCTACAGCCCGTACGACTATTGATTGCATTGGACGTGGCGTGCCTCGTCAACGTTCATTTATTACATTCTTAGATATGTATGATGGGGGAGTTGACCTAGAAGATCGAGTAGGTATATTCCTAGACTCCTTTACCTTATCAGGTAACTCGATTGAGCGTGGGGTAGTTAACGCCAAGCTAATGGAATGGCCTTACTTAGATGTAAAGATCCATGGATTCACAGCAACTGAATGGCTTAAGTTACAAGCGAGCGATGGTTTCTTTAGTGGATTTATCTGTGGGATTATACCTCCTGCTGATATTACAGTTCCCTTAATAACTACTGAGTCGCAGATCCAAGACTACGTATTGACAATTCGTAAAGATAGTATCCGACGTGCTCACTTAGGGGCTTATGACTGGGATACTAAGTTTGCGCCTACTACAGGTATTGCTGCTTCTGGGATTAAGGATTATAAGGCTAAGGTAGCTCGGGATGCTGAGGAAGGTAAGTACACATTGTATGACGGGACTACAGTGGATGAAGGAGGTACTGCTATCTTCTTGGCTGTTAAGCTTGGAGTACCTAAGAATAGTCGCTATCGTATCCAGAGTATTACGCCACACTCTTCAGGTGCTATGTTTACTTTTGCTCTTGGTAATGTGTTATACTCAGCTGATAGTAATTCATGGAAAGGAGGTACGACATCGGATAGTACTGAGTATACTATCTATGATAATGTATTAGTCACGGAAGCTGAATGGTACAAACAGGTAGAAGATGGGTGTTCTCTTTGTGGTGAGCGCCCTTCACTTACAACACATAATGACGTAGAATGGTACGGTGCAGACTTCTTTGCATGTGGGCCCTGCGTTGCTGACTATGAAAACAGAGGACATCGCTAATGGAAATCATAGTAGATAACATGAAAATAGAGTTAATGGTAGGGGCTGACCCTGAGATCTTTGTACGTAAAGATAACAAATTAGTATCAGGTCACGGCTTAGTACCAGGAACTAAAGAATCGCCTCACAAAGTTAATAATGGTGCGATCCAAGTTGATGGTATGGCTTTAGAATTCAACATTGACCCAGCTAATTCTATTGAGGAGTTTGTTACAAACATTAACAGTGTTATGGGACAGTTAAATTCACGGTTACCTGATGATATTAAGCTAGCTGTGATCCCTACAGCTGAGTTTGGTGCTGCATATATTAAGTCTCAGCCTTTAATTGCCCGTGAATTAGGATGTTCTAGTGACTTAAATGCTTACACTGAAGCTGAGAACCCTAAGCCTGATGCTGAAGTGCCTTTCAGAACAGCCGCTGGTCATGTACATATTGGCTGGACTGAAGGTGTTGATATCAAAGACCCTGAGTTTATCTCATTATGTTGTGATTTCACTAAGGTACTTGACTTATACTTAGGCGTCCCTTCAGTCCTTGCTGACTTAGATACTAAACGTCGTAGCTTGTATGGAGCCGCAGGAGCCTTCCGTCCTAAGTCTTATGGCTTAGAGTATCGGGTGCTTAGTAACTTCTGGTTGAAGTCAGATTCACATATTCGATGGGTCTATAGTCAAACTGAGAAAGCTATCACAGCATTCTTAGGGGGCTATCGTGTTGATGAAGGAATGACTAAACGTATTCAAGCAACCATTAATAATTCTATGTTTAGCTCAGCAGAGAAGATTAGCCTATTTAATAAATTAGAGGTACCAAGACATGCCTAGACCTTTAGCCTCTCGTTACCGTTCAATGGATGATGTACATATGCGTCACCGTGGTACTTGGATTGGACGTCGTGATCCTGAAACTCATGAAGTTGAAGTGATTAGAATAGAAGAGATCCAAGGGGATCTATCGGACTTAAGTTTCCAAGGGTCTACACCTGAAGGGACTAGTAGAACTTACAGAACCTCAGATAACAATGTTATCATTACATTACCTGAAATATGTATGGTTAATAGTACTTGCCCATTAACTGGTGTAATCTTTGCTACTTGGTGTGAGCTTACTGCCGCAAGGCAGCTACGTAGATCCCTTAATATGGAGCACGTAAGTACAAACCCTGTTGGAGGTAATCAACTTCCAAGTGC
This sequence comes from Odonthalia washingtoniensis, assembly GCA_032358235.1. Lineage (NCBI taxonomy): Eukaryota > Rhodophyta > Florideophyceae > Ceramiales > Rhodomelaceae > Odonthalia > Odonthalia washingtoniensis. Next base: position 8,033 of record JAULBU010073840.1, on the reverse strand, counting down.
TATTAATGCTTCAGTTCCTCAGTCCACTAAGGTTATGAGTTTCTTTAATCATACCTTCCCTACTTACAGTGTTGCTTATGAGAAGATTGTATCTAATGAGGCATATACTATTGCATTCAGTTCTAAGTTTGCGTTAGGGGCACATGATAGGGCAGGCATTGTAATCTACTATCGTGACAAGATAGTAGGGTATGTGGACACTGATACACAACCAGTTTTATTAGAGCCTTTCATCCACTTAACTGAGCAACTACAGGAGCTAACTAATGCAGCTGTCTCAAATACTTAATAGCACAATAGCAGAACGTCCCTTCCAATTTGGTAACTCCGTATTCGTAAGTGATAGCTATGTTGGTGTTGAAATTGAAATGGAGAGAGTGAACCAAGCAGATCTAAGGGACTTACAATCCTGGAGAACTGTGGCGGAAGGTTCAGTACAGGGATATGAGATTGTATTACGCTCTCCTATGTGTCTAGATCAATTATACTTAGCTATTCGTGAACTTGATAGCTTAGACTTAGACCATGAACGGACGTTCACTCAACGAACATCTAACCATGTTCATATTGATGTCAGGGATATGACCCCTACCCAGTTCTTAAACTTTGTTGCATTAGCAGTGATGTTTGAGCCTGTACTTTATAAGTATGTAGCCAGCCATCGGTCTGGTAATCACTTCTGTTGGGCTTTCTCTGATTGCCAGCAGTTACTTCGTAAGGTCCAACAGGTCTCTGGTATTATCCGTGAAGGGAATCCGGATAGAATTCGACAATCCCTATCCGATAATTTCAGTGCTGAGAGCACTAAGTACTCTGGTATTAACTTATCTTCAGTAAGTCGCTATGGTTCTTTAGAATTCAGAATGCATGAAGGTACTTTAGATAGTAATGCTATCATACGTTGGATTAATATCCTCTTATCATTGAAAGCTTATGCAATGGGAGAAGGAAGGACACCTGCTACTATCCTTGAGACTAAGCAGGATGTAGGTATTGATTCAATCTTTACTGCGGTGTTATGTAATTATCGTGGGGTCTTAGAGTACCCAGGGGTTGAACATGATATACTTAAGGGTATTAGGATTGCCCAGGACTTTGTGTCTGTGATGGTAGGGGAACCTACACCCTCACAGGTTCTTCAACTATTACCCGAAAGTCCTAGGGGCATCATGGATCGATTGCTTTCTAGCACTCAAAACACCCCTTCTGGTGGAGCACCTCAGTTAGGTACCTCACCTTCGCCCTTCACTCAATTTTAAAGGTTCTTTATGAGTAGAATATTAATTGTAACACCACGAATTAGTGATAGTGCAAGTAACTTACGGATAGGCTTAATGAGTGGGGGACATAGCGTAGCTAGGCGTAGAGCGAATGGAAATAACCCTACCCGTCTAACGGCTAGAGATCTAAGGATCAATTGGGGATGTGCTAGTAACTTCCCCCATTCCATACACTCCCAAGGGATCTTACTTAATGACCCTGCTGCTGTGAACCGTGCGTCTAATAAGCGCTTGGCCTTTCTAGATCTCCAGCAGAATGATGTACCTATAGTACCATACACTGGCAGCCGTAGTGAGGCCCGAGCGTGGCTTGGGGTGCCTAATGCCCGTGTCTACTGTAGGACAGCATTACGTGGACATTCAGGTGAGGGGATTGTAGTAGCCCGTACCGCTGAAGAAGTAGTAGCCGCACCCCTATATACCTTAGGTGTTGATACCCGTTACGAATTTAGAGTCCATGTGATGAATGGTGTAGTCATCGACGCAGTCCGTAAGGGCTTTAATAGTGACATCCCAGCCGAGGAACGTAATAGAGATATTATGAATCATTCTGCTGGTACTACATTCTTTAGATCTGGTAGAGCTTTAGAAGCCTTATCTAATAATACAGAAGCCCTACAGTACTGTAGTGATGCAGTATCAGCATGTGGGTTAGACTTCGGCGCAGTAGATATCATTGAGGATCGTGAAGGTAACTTCCATGTCCTAGAGATCAATACAGCTTGTGGTCTTGAAGGTACGACATTAGAACGTTATGTTAGAGCATTCGATGCTGTAGCTAACAATACATCCCTAACGACTTGGAGTTTCTCTGAGTTCCCAGGGGCTGCGGAGGCTTCAGAAGAAACTCCAATACCATTAGTAGAAGCAGTAGCAACAACAAACTTAACCCAACCAATTATAGAAGAGAATAACATTATGGAATTATCACAAGTAGTAGTAGGTCAATCTTTAACTTTCAGCCCAGCAGGTTCTCACACGATTCACCGTTTAACTGTGGGTAACACTTATGTAGTATCACGTATTGGACGTACAGCTCTATATGTACGTACTGATACAGGCACTATTGCGGCATTTAATCCACGCCACTTCACTCCAGCCCCTGTAGCTATCACAACCTCTGGAGTCGAACTTCTACCTGAGGACGGTAACACATTAGATCGTGAGGTAGAACCCAATTCACCTTTACGTGTTGTAGCACTATCTGATGATACTATAGTTAATGTGTCAGGAACTGCTGAGTTCACTCAGACAATCGAAGGCCTAGCACTAGGTGAATACACTATTATCGAGTTACGCTTCGGTGAAGACACAGGCGATGTATTTGTTGGTATCCATAATCAGGACGAGGTATTATTCTTCTTCCCTATTGCTAGTTTCAGTAATGGTACAGTGAATACAAATGAGTTACCTGCTGAGTATCAGGGAGGAGAAGCATCTACAGGCCCTATACTAACAGATCTTGCAGGACGTCGAGTACGTATCAATGATTGTATCCAGATAACTGTAGGGGCTGGTGGGCATGGTGTTCCTGTAGGTTCTATAGCTGTAGTTACTGCAATACAGGAATCAGGGTTAACAATTCAGGTTGAAGGTCAAGGTGGGACTACAACAATCGGAGCTAACCGAGTACGTCGTATCACCCAAGCAGTGTATGATCGTACTATTGCTGACCGTTCTATGTTAGCGGAGCAGGAGACTGTGACGTTCACCTTTAATTCTAACACTTATCGAGTCCGTGCTTCTGAAGTAGCAGCAGTCCGCACGGCTTTACAGCGTTTCGTAGTATAAACTAGGAGGACTTGAGATCTATAAAGGTCTAAATAACAGGCAAATTGTAGGCCTGATTTGGGCTGACCAGAACACAAGAGACTTAGGGGGCCAAGGAAGGCTACTTAAGTCGAGTGAGCGTCAGACCTTATGGACTATGATAACTAATTTCACTCGTGAGGACATTAACTTAATGGATAGTCCTTACTATGAAATGCTTGACTTAGAGCAAGCAAAGAAAGAAAACATTAAATTTTAAATTATATAGGAGAACTATTCTTTGAGCAAACAATTAAAACAAATCGGTACAGTATTATTCTCGAACATCGTAACTTCGCCAGTGTTCAATGGTCAACCTACAGGTAAGTTTGAGCTTACTATTACGTTAGACCAAGAACAAGCGGCAGATGCTGAGACTAACGGCCTAGATATTAAACGTAAGGACTACCAAGGACAAGAGCAGGTTTCCGCTAAGCTCAAAACCAAGTTCGCGTTGACTGGGTCTAACTGTGTTGATCGTTTTAAGAAACCTTATATAGACGAGGTAGGAACTATTAAGGAGATCCCCCGAGGATCTAAAGTAGCAGTATTCTACTCTACTAAGCCCTATGAAATGATGGGTAAGAAAGGGGTTGCAAATTACTTACTAGCGGTACAAGTAATTGATGAAAACTCTGATATCGTGTTTGATGATTATGAAGAGCCTAGTGAAATGTCTGACGAGCAGTTCGATGGTGAGTACTAATCTCCTACCAGTTCCTAATGGGGAGTCTACTGAGGTTGAGAAGCTTCAGTACCTCCATGCGGAGCTTTACGCTGCATATCAGCAACGTGGTGCGGAACTAAAAGAACTTGAGGAGCTGGTAGGTAACTACCAGTTAGCCTTTGGTAAAGTAGATCAAGCAATCAGAGGAGTCTTAAGATAGCATTCGTAAGATCAGGGCTTCCATGCCCTTCCTGTGGCTCCTCGGATGCCGCAGCAGCTTATGAGGATGGAGGTGCATTTTGCCATGCATGCTCCACACCTTTCGATAACTCACAGTACAAGGAGCAGACAGGCATTGAGTTGCCCTCTGACGGTAGTACTAGTGAGCGCGTAGGACAAGAATCCAAAGTAACTCAGGGTAGCTTTAAAGTTCCTGAAGGCTTTGAGTTCTCTAATGATAAAGTCAGACAGATAAATGCGGATGTACTCCGTAAGTATGGTGTTAGGCTCAATGCACAAGGTGATACATACTTCCCCGTAAGGGATAAGGATGGTAAAGCCACAGGTGCTAAGGTCTGTAAGGGCCAGAGAACAGATAAAGGTAAGAAGGTGATCTCAGCAATGGGTGATGTTAAAGGTTCAGCATTATTTGGCCAGCATTTGTACCCTACTACTGGTAAACGATTAATTATTACCGAGGGTGAATACGATGCTATGGCTACCTCAGTAATGCTTCAGGAGAGGTATCCTGTTGTATCAGTTATAAATGGTACAGGAACAGCGACTAAAGATATCAAGAATAACTTAGAATTCATTGAAGGTTATGATGAAGTTACTATTTGTTTTGATAATGATAAGCCAGGCCAGGAGAAAGCTAAGGAGGTTGCACTACTACTTACACCAGGCAAGGCACATATTGTACCTTTAGTTAAGTTTAAAGATCCTAACGACTACCTGATCCACGGTGAATTTAAAGCATTCGTAAAAGCCTTCTGGGATAAGAAGAGGGTAGTACCTGATGGTATTGTGAATCTAGGGGATATCTTTGATAGGCTCTTAGCTCAGAATGAAGTACCCTCTACTCCTTATCCTTGGGTAGGACTTAATGATATGTTAGATGGTATCAGACCTGCTGAGTTAATAACAATAACTTCAGGCTCTGGTATGGGTAAGTCTTCAATCATTAGGGAACTAGAACATCATCTTCTTATGAACACTAAGGAGAAGGTAGGGATCTTAGCTCTTGAGGAAACTCCCGAGAGGACTATCGATGGTATCATGGGCGTTCATTGCGGAGTCCAGTTACATCGTAAGAAGTATCGAGATGAGTTATCTAAAGAGGAGTATAAGAAAGCCTTTGTGGAGACCGCAGGGACTGGAAGACTAATAGCCTATGATCATTTTGGGTCTACATCAGGTGATAACTTAATTGCTAAGATGTCATATATGATTAAAGGCTTAGGTTGTGGGTTTATGGTTCTAGACCATCTATCCATTGTAGTATCAAGTCAGGAAGATGGGGGAGATGAACGCAAGAACATTGACTCTATCATGACAAGATTAAGACAGTTAGTTCAAGAAACTGGAGTCTCGATGTTCTTAGTATCTCACTTACGCCGAGTCAGTGGTGATAAAGGACATGAGAATGGCTGTGAAGTATCCCTCAGTCATCTTAGGGGCTCGCAATCTATAGCTCAACTCAGCGATGCAGTGATAGGTCTTGAACGTGACCAGCAAGCAAACTCTGAGAAAGAGGCTAACTTGACTAAGGTTAGAGTATTAAAGTCTAGATATACTGGACAAACAGGTATTGCCACCCATCTGTGGTTTGACCCTGAGACTGGGAGACTTGTGGAGATTGGAGGCACTGAAGAGGTGGCTGTATTCTTAGCGGGGGATCCTGATGAGATGGAGTATTAAGTATAAATTAGGTTAAATTATGGAATATGTTAGAGTTAAATTTAGAGAGTACGAATGTACCATAGCCCCCTTACATTTATGTACTCAGGCGAATGGGAGGAGTCTTCGTCTACCTAGCAGTAGGTCCTCCCATTGCTGGAGCTTCGAACTTGAGGGCCTTGACAGTCCTTGGGCTACTCTGGATTACGATGGATGTAATACTGAGAGGTTACTATGATTAAGTATTATAGTAAGTTATCTGACTGTCACATAGTTAGACATCTATCAGCAAGGGTTAGGGGAGATTCATTTTATCGAAATGGTTGGACACTAAGCTTAGCTCCTAACTCTGATCACTTTGATCAGTTGAATTCCTGGGAGGAGTTAGTATGATTTATTATAGATGGAGGAGCTTCCGTAATGATATATATCGTTATGCTTCTGTAGCCTCAAGGTCCCGAGGGGATCTACATCATTCAAATCGTGGACGTTATGTTACTACTGGATGTGCGCGTCAAAATGAACTTCATGATGTCGAGAGGTTACTATGATTAAGTATTATAAGATGCTGTCAAGGTTTAAGATAGTTAAGTATCTAGAAGGTCAGGAGAGCGGGAGGTATTATGATAATACTCCTAGGTACAGAGGAGCTATTGTACCTGAATGTACTTTAAGAGCCCTTACAGGGGATAATAGGTTCGAGGAACTAATATGATTTATAGAACTTATAAACCCTCAGGCACCGTATATCAAGAGATGGGAGTACTTAAAATACTCGTAGGGCGTAGGAACTCAGGGCCTTTAGGTACAGCCTACCCTAATGTAAGTCCTTCGCGCTCTTGGGACTGGGAGTTATTGCTATGAGATATTTTAGTTGGATAGAGTCCTCTACTGAGATCTGGAGATTTCCAGCGGATAGTGAACTAGGAGATCATATGTCACCTAGAGGTCACTGGATCACGGAGACTGTAGGGCCCAGTGACATAGAGCATGAAGGGACTGAGGAACTAGTATGAGATATTTTAGATCTACACAATTTCTAGAGTTTGTACATGAAAGAGAGTGCTGGCGGCTTCAGACTATGAGCGGGAGAATGATGAGACTCAGAGAAGGGTGGACTCTCCCACATTACTTTGAGGAGTTACTATGAGATGGTTTAGCCTAAAGAGCTCCCCGCACATTCTAGTGTATAGAGACAGCGGGGCTTATTGGGAGGATGGCTTACTAAGTGCAATACAACTAGAGTATGCCAGTACTCACGCTGGATTTGAGGAGTTAGTATGAGAGTATTTACGATGAGAAATAATAATAGTACTCTAATGTTCGGGTCTACTACCTATTGGGAGTGTGGAACGGGATGTCCCTTGACATTAGACAATGTTATTAATAGTAGGATAACTGAAGAACTAATATAAACAGGAGGAAACATTAAACACTACTGCTTCGATATAGAAGCTAATGGGTTACTTGATACTATCACAGAGGTACACTGTATTGTAATTGAAGATATAGGTACAGGGGAGCAGTTCAAGTTCAGACCTAATGAGACAGAGAAAGCCTTGGTTAAATTACAAGAAGCTGATGTCTTAATAGGACAGAATATAATAGGGTATGACCTGCCCGCATTGAAGTTACTATACAACTGGGAGTTTGAAGGTAAAGTCCTCGACACTTTAGTCATGTCAAGACTGTCGAATACTAATAGGACTTTACATCCTCATTGCCCTACGAAAGTATGGGATGAACACAATGAGAAGGACAAACTCGTAGGGCCTCATACCCTAATGAACCTAGGCTATTATGCTAAGGTGAACAAAGGGGACTTTGGGGAATCTGCTGGGTGGGAGACCTTCAGTGAGGAGATGTTAACTTACTGTGCTCAGGATGTTACAGTGAATGTAGCAGTCTACCACTATCTCCTTAGGGAGCTTAACGGTTTTAGCCCATACTCAATTGAACTTGAGATGGACATAGCTGGGTATATGGCTGAGCAGCAGAGGAATGGTTGGAAGTTTAATATCAAGAAGGCTTTAGAACTTGAATGTGATTTAGCTGAGAAGGTGTTCGAACTAGAACATGAAGTACATAAGACTTTCAAACCCCTACCTAAGTCAATTAAGGTAGTACAACCTAGAGCCTTAAAGAACGGAGGAGTATCTTCAGTAGGCCTTAAGTTCCTGGCTGAGTGGCAGACTATAATACCTGAGCCTGAGAGTAACTTCGGAGCTAGAGGAATTGAGTATACCAGTGGAAGCTTTACTAGGATTGACTGGCCTGAGTTTAATCTAGGTTCCAGGATGCAGATTGCAGAGCAGTTGGTCTTTAGGGGCTGGAAGCCTAAGGTTCTGACGGAGAAAGGTTCTATTATTATCAATGAA
>JAULBU010073829.1:0-10273 GCA_032358235.1 Odonthalia washingtoniensis | reverse complement strand
ATCTCGGATGCCAAAGCCTTTGGTAGTGATGAAATTATGACGCTGGTGAGTGAACTTACTGAACGATGATGCGCAGAATCGAACGTGTAGTTGATGTCTTCTATTTGTGGTGTGATTTGAAGAGTATCAGCTTCACACTGGATCGCCATAATCCACGGTATTATGTTGTCTGGGTCTAATTCAGGGATTGTGGGATTGTGGAGGGGCATTAGAGAAGTCGGATTGTTGATTGGTTGTGGTGCTTGGTTCTGTTCCATAATGATTTGTTTACATTATGTTTATGATGTGTGAGATGAAGTGGATGAGTTTTGTCAGCTAGAGGAATGGTATTGTATATTCTGCACAGGATGGAGTGGGAGGAGTGTATACAGTGCAAAATGCGATGAAAACTCGGTGCAGGGGTAGGTGAGAAGCACAGACGGTGCTAAATCGGTGGGTAGGAAGCACAGACGGTGCTAAGATGGGGTGCAAAAGTGTTGTACGTATTGTTAGATGCACAAACGGCGGAGTATGATAGGATTGAAGTATTTTGATGTTGTTCAGTAGTAGAAAAATAGGCCTATAACCTGTGGTGTGTGATGATCTAATCCAAAGAAGAACCTCTTGAGGAAGTTCCTTTCTTTAGAGAACAATTTTATAGACATGGAAGTGTTAAAAAGGAGAGAACGTGTATCGTGGCACACAGTAATGTGCGGACTACGTGTGGCCGTGAGAGAAAAGCTCTCACAGTTTGTCGTTGGGGCATGCATACTCTCATCAAAACTGCAAATTGCTAATTTAGTCCAAATTATTTTGACGGGTGGAGATGCTCTTAGGGCATCTCTTGTTATAGCTGATGAACTCGAATAAAATATTAATATTTTTTGTAAACAAGGGTTCATACAGTCGGCTGGAACTGGTACACAAGGAGTGAACATTTTTATTGTAGGACTCAATTTTATTATTAAAACCCCCAGCATGCACTTGTTCACTTCCATGATGTGTATATTACCGAACTTTGTGACCAATGAGCTCGAGAAGAGTGTACATAGAACCGACCGGAATAATAAGCCGGGGAATCCGGAAACGGTGTGAGTGGTGTGAAATATGAGCGGTGCTGTTGTGAGAAAAGTTCATTTTACTGTATTGTGGAAAGAAGAAAATATATGTACAAGGAAGGTATGTGAAAAGTATCCGTGGGTGTTTGTGATTGGTTTGTGAGACGGCCATGGCTGTATGCGTGTGACAGCATTGTCAGTATGAGCTCGGAAATCCGTGACGGAAAAATTGGCATTGTCAATTTTGTGTGAAGTAGTGATTTGGGTTGTGGGGGGCAATTGAGTCCGTATGGAATCGGATGTACGAAAAATGGAGTGTTTGTTATCCGATAACGGTTGTTGTAAAGTGAATTTGTTGTGTTCGTAGTCATCAATATAATTAAACATAAGACTTGATGTTATGAGTTAAGTCCGTTCAGTATGCGCTGCTTATGATATCCACAGCCTATGTAAAGGTTGGTATGGTTGCGGTAGCTATAGCCTCTCTTATAAATCAAGTAGCATTTTTCCTACTCGAGAGAAACTATTCGGTATACACACACGGGCTAATGATTTTATTATGAAAAATTATATTTTTAAAAATATGTCATCCGATAGGAAGGATTTTTTAATTATCCGGTATCCGATGGAACGCAGTTACTGAAAAACACTTACATGAACGAAGGAATCAAGGAATTGAATTAAAACGCTTTTGAGATGTCCCCATGTCCCCGTCAGTGAAAACCATCTTCATCCAGCTCATATTTGTCATGATACAGCAATAGCCGTAGAATCAAAAGTTGATGTGGACACACTGCGTGACGATGATGTCGATTAAAGGTTGATATGAATGGAAAGGATAGTCCACATCTACCAAAATATCATTATCATTATCATTATCATTATCAGCATTAGAACCAGCCTCAGTCTCAGAATCAGCATCAGTGCTGTCTTCTTTATCATTATACTCGTCTCTTTCTTCGGTTACACCATTTATTCGCTCCCTTCTTCTCCCTCTCCATCTGAAAGCAAACGGTAGAACGAACGAAACAATCAAAGTAGGTAAGATAACTGCCCATACAGTGAACGGCGATTAAAAACCCAAATTCACTTATTCCCAACATAGAAACACCTAGAATGACACAATCTTCAAATTTCCCCCAACCGACTACACCAAATACACATAATAATTTACCAACGATTGCTATAAACCTATTGAAAAACTTAAAGAAATTGAATCTTTTTAAAAAAGTATATTCAATGGAATAACAAATCCAATAGTGCATGCACAGAATAAAGCATTAAGATATGAAGTATATTGAATTCCTTCATTTCGCAATAATCTGTACTTCTGGAGTCAGAATATTAATGGTAGTGACAGCTCATGTTATGAAGATATTTGTGTTGTCGAATAATTAGTGGGTCGCTTATGAACATGTTTGAATATCACAAAAACTGCCAGTAAATTTTGGCTTGTACCAACACAGACTTCGAGAAAGTTGTCGAAAACATAATACAGTATTACATGTAGACTGTCATTTAGGATGTTGAATGGAGGAGAAAAAATCAACGAGGAAGCGCCTGGACGATGAAAATCCAGATGGTGAAGACCCAGTATGAAATGTATGCGGTGTTGACGATGTTGAATGAGTTGAATGTGTGGTTGGTAATGGCAATGGAATCGCATTATGAAACGACCGGCGGAAAGTGAGGAAGAGTTTTTTGAAGAACGGATCGTTCTGAACGACGGGACGACGCACGGCGACGTAACAATTATGTTATTTGATACTGGAATATTATTGCTGATATCGGTCGGCATTTCCGCAAGAATGGTTCTGCCGCTGTGACACACACCGTCACAGGATTACATACAGTTCGCACCACTGTCAGTCCTGTTACTGCTGGTGTGATATCTGGAGTTTATGTACAGTACACGTATCCTTCACACGACAATTGTACTCGGTGTTTACTTGCTTCTCCGAGTTACGTACTATATTCGTCAACATAATTCTTTTGAACGCTTCCCCTTCTAATTTGCAATATTATCATTGGCCTATATCAACAACCATGAAAATTTATTAATTTGACTACGTACAAACCGGGATGATGAGTTTCCAAACTCATCAGCGAGCTCATCACCTAACTACAGATGCCCTTAGAAAGGTAGACGTCCACATCATACAGTGTCTACGACATGACACTGTCATGTATACAACTATTTACAACCTTCAAAAAACAATTCGAATATTTTTTAAAATATTCAAATTTTTTGAACGTTTAAAAACGTTCGGAATGGTTTAAAACGTTCAAAATCCGCTCAATAGGATCGAAGCTGGAAAAATTAGCAATTTTCAAGGGGGCTGTTTCATTTCCATGCCAAGACCCAATGGAGATCCCAATTTGGTCATTTATGTTCTGTCAATGTGCATGAAATTCATATGTTAGTGTATTTATAGCTCCTTGTCGAGGAAGTATTCGAAAGAAAACGACGTGAAATGATTTAATACAATTTCGGCAGTGTTTAATGCTGTTTCACTGTAACTCGCATACTGTAATGGCATTAAACATCGTCCGAAACGGTATGAAACCTTCATATCATCGTAACTAATGGCCATTTTGTGGCGAAGGATAGTTGATTCCTTGTAACAGAGGTGATGTTGAAGTTTAATACCGCATACAGACAAGATTAAATCATTCTACAATTTCAATCCCTCAATAATCTATCTACAAAACCAGTATGGGGCGACCACAATCAACACGCTGGACCTACTTCGAGAGAATCAAATCTACAAATGGTATGAAAACGCCGCGAGCTCGCTGCAAGTTTTTCGACAGATCTATATGTGCGTCTTCCGCCAATATGGATGCCCACTACAGAAATTGCTTTGCTGTTAAGCGCACGATTTGCGGCCTCGTAGACCTTTCCAATGCTATAACAACCAATCATCAATCAGCGGAAACTGAGATGGACGCAGAGGAGAGTCCAGTCGACTCATTAAGCGTAGAATATGCAGATGATACAAATGAATCGACTAGTGGTAACGGAAACATATAGTCAAGTGCATCTGACAACAGAAGTATGAGTGCAACTCCTCGCAGTCCAACATCACAGCTCATAACGAACATCTAAACTTCGAGAAGGAAGTACGAGCTGATATTGAATTTTGCTACGGCTTTACACGAGACTTTCACGCTATTCTATTTCTTTGAGCACAATTCAGGACGAAAAATTATCAAGGAGCTTAACCCTTGCTGGAAACGTCCTGCTCCATCTTCTGTTGGAGGTTCACTCCGGACGGATGTGTAAGAAAGTAACATCAAGACAGTTCTAAAAAAGATTAATCAGGCGCGAGGAGGTGTGATGGGAATCGATGGAGCCACTAACCGACTTTCAAAGTATTTGAGAATCGTCATTGTACACCTTCTAACTCCACTATTCATTGAGTACTAGCGCGCTGATCTCAGAAGAGAAACTACTATCAACGTTTTGTCAAAGATAAACAATGTGATGAATCGTCTTGATGGCATGGTAGTTATGCACTCTGTTTTTGCATTTGTCTCTAACAGTTGTAATGGCATGCGTGATGTTCGCTGCACCCTTCTAGAAGAACGAAAAGTCAGGTGGGCGTACGGGTGCGCGATACATTGTTTGGACAACGTGGCTTTGGATATAGATAAATTGGCTCATATCTCAAAGGTCAGAAAAAGCGCACTGTTTGTTAGAAAGGCTCTTAAGCATGTGGAAATCGTGCGCAAGATTTTTGAGAGTTTGTATAAGGGGCGTATTGGAAAAGTATATTAGATGGTTCTGTATTCTCCATCGAGGTGGACCTCCATGAAATACATGTTTAAAAGGATGATCACGGAACGTCCCATTATTACTTATATGAAGCATGTTCTACTGAATAAGCGCGATTATCGAAACATTGACAGTAAATTCGAGCTTCCCACACAGTTTGACTCGATTATTTGAGACAGAGATTTTCGGAAAGGCGTCACCACCGCATCAGAAATGTTCGAACCAATATGCATGTGTATTGGATTTCTGGAGTCGGACAGGTGCTCAACGTCCCATATGTACGCCGCCTTCCTGTTTGTCCGCGTGAACATCCATGAGACGCCTTTACTAAGTGAAGGGAGAATGTAAGAAGTGTTTCTTCGTCGCTGGGACCTTATTTTCAGCCCTGTTCATTCGTTACAATTTTTCTGTGACCCTTTTATTCAGATATGCGATGAAACGTTGAGTCAATTTATGGTGCTTCGTTTTTCGAAATGGGAAAAGGAAATATGAATTCACAATGTTATGATGCTTTCGGATTGATTGTGGATGACAACAGTCACAAACAGAAGCTGATGAACAACATTCTCAAATTTTCTGTACCGTCGGAGCCTTTTCTGTACAGCTTCAAAAATTATCTTCCGTACACTGCATGGTAACCTTTTATCATTCCAATAAAAAAGATTGAACCCCGAAATGTATTTATTGATTTTTGGTGATTTAAGGTACCAATGAAGATGTATAAGTACCAAAGATATTGTTTCAATAAAGATTTTAAGGAACCAATACCATTGGTTTTTAGTACCAATTTATGTTTACTGGGATTGTATCCAGATGTTTATTGCACCAGCATGTATATATATACCTACGATAATGTTTCAAAAATTGATCAAGATATGATTTAAGATACCACTAAAATTCACTTGTGGTACCAAGTTAACTATAGATAAAAATATTTTATTTCGTTAAATCTATGGGGTGAAAAATTTTAGAATCGAATCAATAATTTTGCATGTTGTGAAACCAGTAAACAGTACAGTAGTAAAATGAAGGGTAACTTAACCTAAAACCACACCTTCCATATCTGATCAGCCCAACGTCCGTAGTTCAGACAAAGCATTCCAAGTTAGGGTAAATGCATCGCAATCAAAGATTGTAGCAGTGGAGACATGCATGCAACGGCTATTTGCTTTATATACCTGAAATTTTGAAGCGAATGAACCATTTTCTATATCCCATTTTGTTGTCGGAATGAAAATGGTTTTTTGAAATTGGTGAAACATACTTTCATTCTGATTGGATGGAATAATTTCGACTTCAGACTGTGAAGATGCTTTGATCTTGTTATCTTCCCCTTTAAATTCAAAACGTCTATTACAACTATACCCAGGAAATAATTCGAGCGAACACATATCATCATCAGAATCCCATTGGGCACCTCCCATGACTTGAAAAAGTTGAACATCCTTTCTTTAGATTCGTCTTGCAGATATAGAAGTGATATTTTCTTCAGCTGTAATTACGATACATTGAAGAACAGTAGATGAATCATCGAACACAACGTGCATAGGTGTTGTAAAGGGATTGGCTGTTAAAACAGTTGGAAGCGACGGAAGATAGTGGACGCCAGACCCACACATTTTGTGAATATCATTACTTATATGCTTGAAATGAACCAAGATGAAATTGAGGTCGAAATCAATTGGGCATCTGCAAAGCAGTGAATGGAAAGGACTATATCTTTCTTTCTCCCAGTAGTCTAGTGTGCGGACGCTTCATCATTTGGTTCAGCTAATATTTCATATACATCCTTGTTTCCAGTAAGTGCATTTCAGATGCACGTTTTTCATAACTGTATTGAATAGAACATTCGAATTTGATATATTCACTCCATGTTTGTCTTAGAAAGCTTTCAGTTCCTTAGCGGAGGAATGTTTTAAATATTTGATTCAAGTTTTGTCCTGCACATCTGCATCGTCAGCGTTGTATTCCACTGTACGTTTACCCTTTTTCTCGGATTAGTGCGGCCACTTGCAAACTTCCATGTTATTTCGGAGCCTTTAGGAAAGGAATTTCTTTCGGAAGAAGTATGAACAATATTGGAACTGAGAAAGTTGACTTCTGCTTTCTCTTCCTGATAGACCTGACCAATTTTATCAAATCCTTCTTCGAATTGTACAGATGCGACCGCTATTTTATGTTTTTTATCTTCGACAACAGTGATATACACAACCAATATTTTCTACCATATGAAATCCCCATCAGGCATTTCAAAGTTTAGAAGTATTGTTTCGTATGTCTGCGGTAACGGAGTATTTGGTATTTTCATTGTTGCGTTCGCCGAATATTCAATAAGATTCCGTATTGTGTTGATAATGATAGAAATTATTACTATTGGTTAGAGCGTACTCACCTAGAGGTAATAGCAGTTATTGATAAATAAATTTGTTCCAATAGTTACAGATTTGTTGGAAATGGTGAACACATTTACGAAACGTGCGCCCTCACCTTGTACATTCAATGTATTATAAACAATTCCATATTTGTAGATGCTTATAATATACGAGGGATTAGTAGCGCAATCTGTTGAAAATTATTTGATGGAAGTTGCATGCGAATATGTGAATCTATGATATGGAAGCAGAGTATGAGAAAAACCAACGATTTCGGAGAAGTCGAGATGGGACGAAACGAAGGCATTGGAAATTCAACCATGAGATGAGAAATAATTAAGCTAGGTTATGAATAAAATTAACCAAAATATAAATAAAGAATAATCTTCATAAAAATTAAATGTATTTCTATAATTTAATATAGAAATTCAGTTAATTATTATGAACTTTATTCTATATTTATTTTAAAAATAGCTATCTTTTATGTGATTGGTTCTTAGTAACTTTTCTAGAAGTTAAATTTCTTGAATCATTTACCCTAATTTTTCCCCAAGTAACAGAACGGCTTTATGTATCTCTAAACTGTTCCTGTTCACCAAAAGAGTAGCTACATTCAACTTTACTAATTATTAAAATTCATCAAACATTATCAGGACATTCTTCAATCCCCCACAAAGGATAATTATCGAATTTATTCTCCGTTACTGAAGTAGTATGAGTATGAGAGGAAAAACTGGGTATGAAACTTCAATGAAAAGAAGGGTATCACCAAGATCAAAACGAGCTGTTCGTACTGGAGGGGAAGTCAAATACCATGGTTTAGTAAGTAGAAAAACAAGAAGTGGTATGCGTGTAGGAAGTGGAAGAGAGGAGACAACTCGAGATGTACAAGGTATCATAACGCCTACTAATGAAGGGGAAGTGAGGTCAAGTGCGAAGATAACTCCTGCTTCAAATAAGAATACAACTAAAAATGTGACATCGGAAGGGACAAGTACGCATCGTGAAAGGATGGAAAACTTTGATGGTTAAATTGATACTGTAAGCGTTAGGCATGTCAAAAAACCACGACCGCTACTGGAAAGGGCGCGACAAAATTGTACATCCTTTGTTGGTAATAATAATGATGGTTCTGGACTTGTCTTGTAGAAACGTGATATTTGTAGTAGTCATGATGAACAAGGTTTAAAAATCGAACCTGTAACTAAGAGAGCTCGACGGAATGAAAAAATTGGGAATAGAGCCTGTATCTAAGAGTACTCAACTTGAAATGCAACCGTCTGGAAATCGGACATGGTCAATTCGGAGATCTAGTGTCCCAAATATGAACTAACGTCGACATCCAACTTGAATGAAGTTCTTTGTAGGCGGCGTCCGGTTAATAGAAATTCTAATAGCGTAGTAGATTCATTAAGTAAGGGCAGTCCCGTTCAGAAACGATGTAAATATGGTAATGCTTTGTCCAGTATTATGGGTCGTCAAATTCATATCGAGAAACAAGGTACTGAAATTTTAGAATTATTGAAATGCGGTAATTTCCAATGCAAACGCAACAATGACAATGGGACAGTTGATCGACATATACCCAAGAAGAAGTTCGAAACCGTCATGATACGGGGTTCATCCCTTTTTACACGTATTCCACGAGTCGTACTTTACAATAACCTAAAAAGATCTTCATACACCATACTGTAATGTTTCACACGTTTCATATGAGGCGAACCGAGGTTACTGTCCAAAAGAGGTGCAAAACAGTCTGTCCCACAACAGCCTGTTTTTGCTCCAATTTGAGAACAACTTTGGTTTGCCATGTACGAAACGTGTGAAACGTCACAGTTACAGTCCAATAATTCTCATTTAATTGCCTGTAAAAATTGACACGTTTCGTATGACGCAATCGAAAGATACTGTCGAAAAGAGGTCCAGAACTGGCAGTCCCACCACAGCCTTTTGCTCCAATATGCGTACAAATTTTTGTTTCGTGACGCGAAAGTGTCGAAATTTACAGCGTAATTGGATTTATGAATACTCAATCCACTGTAAAGTTTCAGACCTGTACGACTTAGTAAACGGAAGTCAGAGGAAAAAAGAGGTCCACAACCGCCTGCAATTTCGTCCACGAGTCAAAAAAACGTTATGTCGGTTTTTTTTAATTGTTCCAAATATTAATTTATTTTTCTACTGGAGTTGGGGAATGACGAGAGGTCATTCTTGATATGAATATCACGGTTCGAGTGGGTGAACCACTAAGGGTACGATAATACCTTACAGTACATACAGTATTACAGTGAGTGTGCGAATTGATGCCACACGTATTGACACGTTCACATTCCTACACACGTATATCACCGCCGGCTGCCTTTGAACATCGAAGTATCTACTTAATGACGCATGGGAAAAGACCAGAATTTGGGTTTTACTAACTTGCTCAAAACTCAAAAGGGAAATCATCATATGCAATAAGGTTTAGACTCAACATTAAAATAACGAACATTTTAATAAACACGAGATTTTACTAGTTTTGCCTACTACTGGGGCTATTTTGCTCGCCTGTACGACCGATTTGTGATAACCAACCACCAACCGAGTGCGAAATCGATGATTTCCATTTCCGCCTACAGTACAGTAGGCACGATGGCAACCACCCAACCAAGCGCAGAATCGATGAATTTGTTATTTACACGCGTATAGCGCGTGCGGTACGTTTTTTGACTTTATTTTTGGCACAAAAAAGTCATAATGAAATGGAATATTGAAAAGAAACATTAAAAATGGTGGTTTGTTTGAAGTACACAAGTACGAGTGTGGAATGTATTTTATAAATGTTAAATGTTGCAATTGTACCACTTCTACTTCAAGAGTATGTTTTAAGACTAGGGATACCCCTAGTCTTAAAATATACGCTTGACGGTATATAGGGGAAATTTTTTTTTACGACTGAATTTTCCCTTATATACCGTCAAGTGTGTAATTTTGGGTCAAAAGTAGGGTGAATTGTTCGTCACATAACGTGTTGCACATACTTACGCACGGCGTGGTAAACATGTGACAGTCAGGTAAGGTTCACAAATAACAAATCATGCCTG
>JAULBU010073818.1:0-10275 GCA_032358235.1 Odonthalia washingtoniensis | reverse complement strand
CGTAGAATGACAGCTCTTAATCCATCTACGCCGGTTTTGCAGCCTATCCCCGCCACGGGCGTTGAGACGAACATCCCTCAAGAAGAGGAGAGGAGACAGACCAGCTTCTTGGATGTTGCGAACAAGTAGTGTCAGGCACCAATCGCGTATAATGATGCCGGTACGTTTGATGATCCAGCGCTTTACGGGCCATCCCCAAGGTTCTATGAGGCAGCCATCCTGGACGAGTCGATAATTCCGCTTTATTCATATAACTGTTTTCTTCCTGGGGGTATTCCAGTAACGGCGATACAGACCGAATCGTGGCGGGGACAATTCTGTTGTTATGGCGACGACCTTCGGGTCGGGAGCGGCCAAACCGTGTCTGGTGTTCGTACTGATTTTCCAATGGGACTCATGCTGGTCTGGATTGTTTCTTGACGTTTACGCCACTTCCGGATAATATCCGTCCAGACCTATCCCTCTATCGCACCGAACGCGAAATAGAGTATGTTGAAAATATTGGTAAGGTTACAGCCGAGATGTTGGAAGGCTTTTGAGGAAACATCTTGGTTTCAAATAAGCCTGTGCTTTTCACGAAACCCTCTGTTAAGGCTGAGTTTCGGTCTTTACTCAAGAACTCTACATATTGGAAGGTCCAGGCTAAAGAAGAACGTCTATTTAAGTCAACTTAAGGTTTGGCATTTCCCTACCAATGTGTCACGCATCATCATCATCTCCGCTCCAACACGCGTAAAAACAGTTGAGTTAATTTAAGCAAGGGATGTGTTGCGTTGAGGTCCCCATAGGGTGCCTTGTTGAACATCCTCCGTTATTTTCCTATATTTGGTGAGAGATGCATAATGACCTCAATAACGTGTGGTGGGTTGTTTCTTACACCTAAATGGTGGCTAAGACTGCAACCTTCTTTATTCAAGAAGTGTATCATAATTTCCGGCTTTGGGCCGTTTCTCCTCCCACAATTTCATTCAGTCGAGAGCTTGACCTCATACTCATTCTTGGAAATAAAGAGAATGTGGACGAGTGCCTTGGTTTCTTACGTGTGATCGAGCGCACGGATTTTAACCAATATCGCCAACGTGGCGTGCACGTGGAGAGAAGAAAGAAGATAATTCACCCCGACGTGTTGGTTCCGGGGCTGACTGGTTGTATTATGATCTCTTCGCTGGTCATGCTATTGGTGAAGCGTAAGCGAAGCGTTTTTTTTCTAGGAAGCGTGCGCCGATCCCTGAGGGTCGCCCGTTGTTTTTCGACTTTGCCACTGTCCCAGATGATTTGGTTGGTACTGCTGCCGTTAATAACAGTGATGATGGTGATGACCGTATCCCGTCCAAGGGTGATGGTTGTTGGGATAACAACGATGCCGAGATGGAGGAATCTGAGCGTTCCATTTACTCGTATTGGGAACCATTCGGGACTCGTGACCCTGTTTATGTCGGTGCTGGTCCTAATTCTGTAGTTGTTTCTAATCCGTCTCCAGTGTCGAGATTGTTGATATTGATACTGACTATGACACTGGTGTGGTGAGGCAGTTCCTCCGTGAAGCTGCGGTTGTCGATCGTTACCTCACGGGTAGTTGGGTTGAGTTACGTGGTTATCTCAGCGGTCGTATTTCCTAGATTTGATCTAGTTTGTTTGCTTTCATCACATTTTTAATTCGTGTCAGATATTTGGCAACCTCTTTTAGAGATTGGGGTTCAGTGTTTTTGTTGATTCATAACCAGATAAATTTATCCGTTTTGCGTTTTTTTGGTGCCACTTTTTCGGGAGGTGTATTATTCCGACGCCTATGAAGTAGCGGTAAGTTTTTTCGTGCTGAACCAGGATCGGGTGATTCAGTGTGTACTGTTGAGGATACGACCACTAGTGTAGTGTTGACTGTTCCAGAAAATTGCATCTGTTAGGTTGACTGTTGAAAGCACCGAAAAGTTGCGAGTCGCCACTCCCCCCTTATGGGTGGGGTGTGTTATGATGTGTTGAAGTGTGCGTCCGTTGCGGATGGTTTGCTCGTCCGGCTTTGTCACGGTTGTTGTCATTTTGGCGCCATTCGGCGAGTTATAGGCCTTTCGCAATATCTTGTACACGTGGACCAAAATGTATTTTCGTTACACGCATATCCCCATTTGGGCGTCTAAACAATATCGCCTTTCTCACTGATTTGAATGACATTGTAAACGTCCACGATGGCTCTACTGTCCAATCAGCACTGAAATCCAGGTCCAATTTCTTTACTAGAAATTTTTTCACTTTTTCACTTTTTCGATTTTTCGATTTTTCACTTTTTTCTTTCATCAGTAGTGCAATAAGTGTAAATGACAAATTGTATCATCCATGATGGCGCTACTGTCCAAACAACACTGCCCTGTCAGCTTTTTTCACTTTTTCACTTTTTTTGTGAACTCGTCGAGCAAAATGTATTTTGGTTACACCTGTATTCCTATTTGATTGTCTAAACAATAACCTCTCTATTACCGATGTGGATGACATTGTAACATCCATGATGGCGCTACTGTCCAACCAACACTGAAATCCAGGTGCCTCGCCAGTTTTTTTCACTTTTTCCACATTTTTTTCTTCGTTTTCTTTGTTTCCAGGTTCTGGTCACCAGTTTTGGGGATTATTTAAGCCGATTCTGTCCTGCGTTTTAGTTGTTGATATCGGTCGGCAACTCAATCTTCTTCATTTTAAAGTAGCTCACTAACTTTTTCCTCGGGAGGTGCCTGATGGGTTCCTAGTTATCCTCAGCGGATGGGTAGCCGTACTACCGGACTTGGTAAGTTGTTTCTCCTATTTTTTCGTTTAGGTGCTGATTGTCGGTGTTGATTCCGTGTTCTACTATCCGTTCGATGACGTATTCTTCTGTTTCTTCCGACTGTTGGTCGTTGTTCATTATCTCATGGTGTGGGTCTGTTTCCCCCGGCGGGGTCTGTTCATCCTCGATTTGTTCTGAGTTTCTGTTATCTACTTCAATGTTTTTGGTTCTTCTTTCATTACCCTATTCGGATTCAGGGTCGTTGTTTTCATTATGTCCTTCCATTAACGGAGTTGTGTCGTCGTTAAGTACATTATGTTTCTCGTCATTGTCCTGAGGTGAGTTTGTTCAATGGGATAGTTCCTGGTTATTCTCCTCCTCCGGAGTCGGGTATGACTTCGGAATCAATTCTTCGTCCGTAAGTAGACGTATGACTTGTTCAATGTCCTCTAGACTGCGTGGATCTGGTTCCAGGACTACACGTGATCTTGAAACTCTCTCAACCGACCTGTCTGGTCTTTCGACTACAACTGTATTTCCTGTTACATCATTAATCATATACGGTCCGTCAGCTACCGCAGCCAATTTGTGGTGGTGTTCCCGTTCATCCCGTCGTTCGACGCGTAAGAATACCCAGTCTCCTGGTAATATTTTCTACATCTGCCGCCTTATTCGGGGGTCGTAGTTACGTTTGTAACAGACCTGTGCCTGGTCGAGCTTCCCCTTCGTCTTACGAAGGGCCGTTTCCAACCATGTCTTCCAGGTGTCCCTGGCCTCCTTTGTAGTTTATGATCTTTAGTATTCTTCTTTCAACGCCAATGCTGGTGGCGGGCGTGATAATACCAGTTCCAACGGTTCTAGTGCTGTTGAACTGTGTGGTGGGCAGTTGTAGGCATATGTTAGCGCACCCGTATAGAGGTCCCAATCCTTGCGGTGATCCTCCAAGTAGCTGCGTATTGCAGACTTTATCGTCCGGTTGTATCTTTCTACTTGTCCATTCGTTTGGTAATGGTAGTTTGTGGTGAAGACGTTGTGTATGTTCAGGATCTGACAAACGTCTTGGAAGAACTTGGCGGTGAAGCATCCTCCTTTATCGAAGATTAGTTCCTTCGGGGTCCCATAGTTGAAGATCCATTCGTTCACGAAGTTCTTAGCCACTTCAGTTTCTGACAACCTCTTCATGGGGACGTTCTTGGTTAGTTTCGTGAAGCAGTCTGATATTACCAGTATATACTGGTTGCCGCGTGCGGTTTTGGCAATTTCTTTCAGACTGAGCAAGGATGGAACCGTATCTCCAAGGATGAGTAAATCATCATCTATGATTAGTCCCAGGTCAGGGAACGGAATCTGGATCCTGGCTTCCCCAATTGCTGATCTAGTCCCCCTACTCCCCTGACCTTTTCCCAATTATTGGCTTGATGTTGGATCGTAGGTGGAAGGTTTTGAAGTAAGACGCATACTGCTCAGTAGAAATTATCGATCGCTTGTTGGCGCTGGTGTCTATGTATATACCAAGAACTTTTCGTCCCCCGAAGCGTGCATTCTTGCTGTGCACACAAAACATCACTTTACTTCGCATAACCATGACGATCTCAACTGTTTTGGTTTATCCCTCCGCCTTGTGCCATTCTTCCATGGTTTCTTGAATTTCTTGACTTCTCTCCTGGCGTCTCCACCAAATCGCTTACCAAGCGAGTAATGTGCTTCAACGGTTCCATCATCAACTTCCCCTAACATCGTGGTGCTCATTCAACCTGCTGTGCGAGGTATGTCTCTCAAGCTGTTAGAAATCCGGTGAACTGCGTCCTGGGCCTTCTGCAGCATACCATCCTTGAGGGATATTTGTATCTCGCTGGTGTCTACTGCTGTTAGCAACTGGTCGATAAGAAACTCATCCCCCTGATATTTTTGGTCATGCTACTTCTGAAGTGTCACCAATTTCACTATGAAAGCGCTAAAAACAGCAACCTCTGATTCTGCCGGCTTCAATTCCATCTCTCCAGAAGTCTAAGATTCTTCCATTTGCTTAGGATGCGTGCGAGTTCTTCCGTACTCTTGTACCACGTCCTAAGTAAGTCAAATGCTTCTTCGTGATTTGTATATTCCTCCTGGTGTCCGTCTAAAAGGCCTAACGCATCACCTTTCAGCATCACAGCAACAGCCTGTAATTTGTCGCAATCGCTTATCTCACACATTTTCGTCAATGTAGCTGTCAATTTGACTTGAAAATCGACGCGATAGCGTTCGTGTGACGCTTCAGGACTATATCGAAGGCATACGGTTGACGGTTGATAAAAGGGGGGAAATGATGTTAGTATGACAGCGATGTTAGTATGATGATGTTAGTATGATGATGATTTTAATATGATAAAGCGACGATGACGGTAATGACGATTTTCGGCGTCGGAAGACATTGTGGCGCGCCCGAAAGAGGTAATACTACCGCGCATAAGAAGAGGGGGAAAGATGAAACATCAAAAAGGGTTGAGGGCCAGGAACGGGAATTCGCGGGATGATAGCGTGACAAGATAACCTTGGTATAAACAGGACCCATGTGCAAACTGGGGTACAAAAGGCGCGTTTTTCCATCTTCAGCGCACGATAGATTGTATACTGCACGTGCAGAAAACATGGTGCACTCAACGGTATACACCATCATTCTGTATCCAAGAGGAAACTCACACTGACGAGAAGTCAACAGTGCTGCATCAAACGTGTACTCCGGCACCCACTACAGTACGTGGATGCAATTATAGGATGAACATCATCTACAATTGGCATATGCAATTATCGGTTGAGAAAAACAAAATTTAACCTACTGCACTGTAGCTTAGCAAACGTGTATAGGTAACATCGCTTACACTACATTCAAGATACCAACATCTGGATTAGAGTACCGACACCGAAAATAGGAATTCGAATTGATAGCTATTCTTGTATTTATCCGGCAAGACTTAGACTTTGCTATTTGCACTCAGCTCGATGAGGATTGCCGAGATATTAATAAAAGGTAGACATTTAACGAACAGAACCACGTAATCACTCGGCATCAGCTAAGATTTCACCTAACCGTCAGTCACAACAGGAAAGGGGAAACTCAATCCACCATACACACACCGAGCAGATTAATCCCTGCGTCAGGTAACAGGTTATCCCCACGCGTGTGCCGCGTCCCAGATCATCCCAGCTGCGAACCGAGCTGAGAGAAGGGAGCCCAAGTGACCATCTGATCAATATCCCGTAACGGTTACTAACCGAGCTGGGGCTACCCATCACACCGCCCTTCATTTGAACAGCGGACACAACAAACACCTGAAGTAGCCGAAGAATACTTCACATACACTTACTTTCTTAATTTCTATTTAATAATAAATGCAGGTTTAGCCTCTAGGCTAACGATTTTTTCGACAGTTTAAACTCATACTTCGAGCTGGCAAGAGGATAACTCAACAATTGCAGCCAAGAGGAAGTTCAAGAGAAAAAGGACAGACCGGGAAGCATGGACCAACACATACTCGTAATAGTTGATAGGATAGGATTGTGGGAAACACACCCTCGATGACCCCCAGACTTACAGCTATCAAGCCAACCACACTCACTTCTCCGGAGAACAAATACATCCATTGAAACCTCGAGAACATCCACCTCGGGCCACATTCTCCAACATTCCCATCGGCCACCGAAACTGTCTCTGGAAGCTCAACCGGTTCCCCAACTACAGTGTGGGAGGTGCGGGAACAAAGCACTTACGCAAAACATTTCAATCATGGTGACCCACTTCCACCCAATGCCACTGACGCCGAAAGGGACAAATATGTGGAAGAATTGCCCAATGTTGGAGAGAGACTCCTCAACACTTTCGAAGAAATATAACTCAAAAGAGAGGAGCTCTGGATAGAATTCATCATATATTTTGGGCCGCACACAATAAAATCTTGGAATAGGACCCATCTATCAAAATGGACGAAGTTCCTCACGAAGGGAGATGTACATGTAGTTAGGAGCAGGAAGGTGGACATGGAACAGGCACTGATCGACCTACTATACCGAAAGGTGCATATATGAAACCAGAACAGAAAATACAACCGAGAAACCAAAACCCTGCACCAAAAGCCAGGCAACAGCATCAGATTGAAATGAACTCTCACACACCCAGATAGGACGAAAGGTATCAGTGCGCAAACGATACCGCAGACCGGGGAACAAGACTCGCCAGACTTGAAAAAGGAAGAAAAGGTGATGGCCATTTTAGACGATGGCCCCTCTGACGACGATGAAAGTGATGGCGACCCGGATAAGGGAGGAATCGACAGGAATCAAAGATACCACAAGAGAGGGCTAAGAGGGGACGAAGACCCAAATAGGCAAGTAGATGAAGATGACAGAAGAACCAAGGATGATAAGAAGAGGTTGGGGATCAACGGACTGATGCGTACATTTAACTGAAAACCGACATTTGGGAGGAGTTCGCATGAAGACCTAGAGAACTGCGTGAACATATTCGACATCTTGTCGTCGATGTGCGAGATAACGACGAGGGAGAAACTGAAGTCCATCCCAGTGATTCTCACCGGGACGTGCTCAATTATTACGAAATCCATATTAAGTTCCGCAAAGACTATGATGAAGCAATTTCCATGCTGCGCAAATGGTACAACAGCGATGACCAGAGGGCGTGAATACCGGGGAAGTGGCAGTCTATAAAATTATCGGGGGCAATGTTGGAAAACACATCGGACTCGGAAGGCACCATATTAAGAAAGTTTGTGGTGAAGTTGATGGTACTCCAGAATGAACTGGACGCTACTTACCGTACCGACCAATTGTTACGCGACAGACTGATGACCACCGTCAACATCCCTTCCATCCAGAACACACCCGCCATCGCATGCCAAAAACCAGGCAACAGGCAGCAAACCGGATAGCAAATAAACTCTCCGACAAACCACGATCGACTGGCAGCAATACAGCATACGTAGTTGATGAATATGATCCCAAAGTGAATTACTCACTCGGGAAATCTTTTGGAGGAGACGCAAAGCGAAATAAAAAGCTTCCCTGGGCACGAAACAGAAGGGGCAATATAGGAAAATCCGAGACCAGATTAGGACAGCGAGGCCTGAGCCTACTTTAGATGAGAAGAGTGAAGGGATGTTTTGTCTGCGGCGAGGAACACCGGGCTAACACCCGGCATAGCCGCGAAGAAGTCACCAAAGCAGTGGAAAGTTTGAAATCAAAACCCCCAAGCTCTTCTGACTGTGGAAAATCTGGCAACCATTCTTATGGCATCGGCGGAATCCGACGAAGAAAGTAGCGGGTCGGTGAGATGGATGCAGGATGATAATGAAGAGGAATCGGATATGTTCATGATGGCCCTTGAAGATGCTGCCTAACTCGAACCATCCCTAGAAAACAATTCAGTCATTTATGGGAGAACTTACGACCGGGACATGAATAATGCGTTGACGAGGATGAGAGACCAGCTGGGAAAAGAAGAAGATTCGGGATTTGATGGAGTAAAATTGGACACAGGATGCAATAGACGGTCAGTGATATCAAAATCGCAGTACTTGGCATACCAAAGAGCATTCAAGAGGAAGCTCCCGATTAGGCCCGTGACAAGAAAGAGTCTGAAGGGACTCGGTGGAAACAGGAGGGTCATAGGGGAGGCCAACATGCAGGTCCCTTTCCCTAATCTTGGACTGATTATCGTAGTTGAATTCTATGTTGTGGTAGAGGACATACCAACACTTCTGTCGAACCGTGACATGATCGAAAACGGTCTTGATTTGAGCCTGAAAGGGAAATACCTGTACATCGGACAACACCGCCAACCCGTGAGCCTGCAGAATTACCTTTTCGTACACCATTGGAACGAAAGAACTACCGTCTACGTAATGTACACGGAAGGCGACCTTCAGAAACTTCACAGGAACTTCGGTCACCCGTCCATGATGGCAACGAAGAACCTCCTCCAAAAGGCAAGTAAGGAAAAATTATCAATTGATATCAGGACGGAGATCGAGAAATCGCAGAAGTTTGAAACAATTGCCGAAAGAACAGCAGACTCCCACGTTGATTTTGGTTAACCGAAGGTAAACAGGATTTTAGATTCAACCACCGTGTTATCGTGGACACCGTGTTCATTGACAACCGCCCGCCATCCACTTAGTGGACAAGTGAACCCACTTGACGGAAGTCTCATTTCTAACATCTCAGTCATCAAACTGAATCTGGAAAAATCCAAGAGGACCGTTGAGCAAGAACAAGCCAAAAGACGAATCGCATTCGCATTGCGCCACCCCAGAGTCTCCAAAGCTAAGAAAGTCTCCCAAAATCTGGGCGACCTCCCCTCTTGCTCTCCAGTTCTGGTCTAACGAACCGTAACTAAAAGATGGGTAGGACAGTTTAAGAATGTTGCACTCGACGGAGAGATTGTGACTATACAACTCCCCAGGGTCCGCAATATATTTAGAAGTACTTGCGTCAAGGCCTGGAGTAAACCAGAATTTTATGGACCTCCATGTTGTTACCAAGACACAGACGCATTGTTGAGCACATATGAGAAAGAAATGACATGCATAATAACCGACGTTGATGAAGTAGACCTCGGCAGCGAATAGAGGAAGATAAAAGTCCGAAAGGGATCCCTTGAACAGAGAGCTTTCGCGACGTCCTGCAAGAATGGGCTGGAAGAGCTAATAAAAGACGGAACATTCGTAAGCATCCACAAATCGAAGATTGACAAGTCGACCCGCATATATGGGTCGAGATTTATTGATGAATTGAAGAACATTGGAAGAAATCTGAGCAAATTTAGTTGCCTGATGGCGCAGAATTATGCGGACGAAGGAGAAACCATGATATTTGAACAGGAGCCAACGATGCAGAGATTTTTGCAAAGAGTGTCATTATATAAATCTGCTCCCATTCCATCCCTCGGCAGCTATACGAGAAATATAACACAAACGTACATCCAATCCCACTCGCGCTTGGAAAGAGACGTTTACAATCGCCCACCGCCGAAACTCCAACTGCCAACTGGGTATTTACTGAAGGTAGTGAAGCCCCTTTATGGGATACCGGAATTGGGACTGCGCTGGTACCTTACCTATCTGACACACCATTTGGAGTCCCTGAACATGAGCCGAACTAGAGCAGACCGTTGTGTTGTAATAAGGAGAAGCCATGGAAAACCCCAAGGACTTGAAGGGCTTATCTTGTTACTGGTGGACGAATCATTGGGCAGCAGGACGACCTCGTTCATCGACAAAGAAGAACAGGCATCAAAAAAGTTTCGATGCAAACCGTTCACGGCCATTAACAGAGACTCTAACACATTCAACGGCTTGACCATAACCACCACGGGAAGGTCTACCATCCGGATAACAAAGACCGAAAAGATTGACAAGTTGAAGATAGCGGAAACGTAGGAATACTTTGCGAGTCAACGAGAATTGGCCCAATATATCGAGGTGAAAGTCAGGCAGGACATATATGCGCCAGTACAACATATCACACCA
>JAULBU010073807.1:0-10277 GCA_032358235.1 Odonthalia washingtoniensis | reverse complement strand
ATTCCAGTGTTAGTGTCTGTGGTAACTGCTCTGGCGGTGCCGTATTCATTTGCGCGTTCGATGTTGCCGATTGTCGGTGCATCTCGATGGCTGTGTAACTTGGTGTATCGTTATGGATATCTGGTTGTTGCCTGTTGTTATTGTGCACTTGAAGGTTTGCGTTATACTTCGGACATGTTAAACGACTTACATGATTCCATACGTGACGATAAGTATTTGATTGGCAAGCGTTTGTATAACTTTATTGATTCGTCATCATCATCGTCATAATCGTTGACGTTATTTCTTTAAATTCATCTTCTCACTGTAATGATCACTCCAATAAAATTTTAATTCCAAAATAAAATATTAAATTTATTTTTCAAAATTATCTTTTCTTTTGTTGTTGATTGATTTCACACTTTTCCCAATACATGAATCATTTCGGTTTTCACGTCCTATCCCCATCCTCATCACCTCATCCGATTGTTCCAATCGCCATCGTTGTCCACGCGACTTTTTGAACTCTCCCTGGAACCATGGGTCTGTTGGCAGAGCTCGGTCGTCTTTCTATCGGAGCATGGTCTCCTCGAGGAAACGGAGGTGGCTACATCGCTGCTGGAACGTATGCACAAGACGAAACTTCATTCAACGATACAGTCGCTCTCGAACTTCTTTCAGTCGATATTCAACGATCTAAACTGCTTCCCGTCTCTACATTTAAATCACCTACCAAATTTTCATCTATAGATTGGGGAAATCCTTCACGCTCCCATCCGGCAGGTCTCGTCGCTGGTGGTTTGGTTGATGGAACCATTCGTGTATGGGATGCCGCTTCTCTAATTCGCTCACCTAAATCACCTGATGATAATTACGGAATTGTTTATTCATCTTCTTCAGCAGCATCATCCTCAACTTCAGTATCAACGTCTTCTTCTATCGGTCATGACAAACATACTGCTCCTGTACGAGCTCTTCAATTTAATCCACACATGCAAAATTTATTGGCTAGTGGTGGTGCTGATGGTCAGCTTTTTGTATGGGATCTATCCAACCCTTCGGCTGGTGTTACACCACGTCACCCTGCTGCTACTAAATCTGGCCCACCAGCTCAGAATCCATCAAATAAAGAAGAAGTTACTGCATTGGCATGGAATCGTAAATTTCATAATATTCTCAGTACGGCTACTAGTGCAGGTGTTATGAATGTATGGGATCTTAAACAAGGCCGACAAGTTATTAGTATTCGAAATCCAAGAGGTAGAATGAGATGCTCTTCTGTTGCATGGCATCCTGAAATCGCTACACAGATTGTTATTACATGTGATGAGGATGATTCTACAGCCGCTGTTTTGTGGGATCTTCGTAATGCTACAGCTCCTGTTAATTCATATGCTCATCATGCACCAAAGGGAATTGTATCAGCTAGTTGGAGTAGTCATGATTCCGATTTATTGCTAACTTCATCCAAAGATGGTCGTACGGCCGTCGTATCCATGTCTACTAATGAAGTTGTCGTTGATTCTCCTCGAAGTTCGGACTATAACTTCGATGTTAAATGGTCTCCTCGTATTCCTGGACTATATTTTGCTTCGTCTTTTGATGGTCGATTATCTGTGAATTCCATTTTGGCTGCTTCTTCAGCTCCTTCTGTGTCCAGCGAAACAGCAAATGCGTTAGCGGAATCTTTTGGTGCGAATGCAAATGATTTTAGAAGCGGTATGGCGGAACAATCACCGAGAACAACGGATTCACAACGCGTTATTTACAGTATGTCGAAACCACCGAAATGGTTGAGACGCCCTTCTGCATTGTGTTTTGCATTTGGTGGATGGAAAGCTCATTTCTCAGCTAAAGATGGAGTGAATGTCACTGTCGATTCTTTCACAGAAGAGATCCCTTCGATGAGTGCTATTCCAAAAAAATTGGACAAGGTGTTGATGGATCTGACCTCTAATGATCCATCACCAGCTCATGAATGGTGTATGCGGCAAAGTAAAGGGGCGGAAACTCCAAAGGATAAAATGGGTTGGGACGTTCTTGCTATACTTTTCAGTACTGATTCACGACGAAAGTTGATCGAATATCTTGGATTCTCCATTCCTCCCAAAGACGCTGTGGATGATATTGACATGCCTGTATACGGTCTTTTACAGTCCCAGCCAATTTCCATTCCAGTTCGTTCAGACGATTCGACTGGTACTGCGCCTAAAGATGTCGCTGATGGTGCACTAGTTACCAAGAAGGACGAGCCTCCCACAAATGGTATATCTGGGATAAATCTTGATGGACCCGCACCATGGGATGTCTCAGATACATTTGGTGATGGGGAACACACGAAAGGAAGTCTGTTGGATGGTGATGACTCTGAGCAACCTGAAAATGGAGGAAAGAAACAGAACAAGACAAAACCTGAAGTTGAAGAAAAGAAAAATAGCACTGTTTTGTCTTTGGCTGGAAAGACAAAGTCTGAAATTGATGAACTTATCAAAAATGCTGTTATTGTAGCTGATTTCAAAGCAGCTGTTGACGCATGTCTTCACGTTGGTAAGGTTGCAGATGCATTGGTCATTGCCCATGCAGGTGGTCCTGATCTGTGGGCACGCGCACAGGCGGAATACATGGTAATGACAAGTGCTTCATCCGCTTCCAAGGTTATTGGAGCTATCGCTGGACCAAAATCAAAGATGGATGAATTTATCAAACAGGCTGGCGAATCTAGCAAGAGGGAAGCATGGAAGGAAGCGCTTGCTGCAATTTTAACATATACTCCTGCTGAGGAATTTTTCGAAATTTGTACTGCGCTTGGTAATCGATTAGTAGAGTCTAAAAATGATACTGGTGCGTTGGCTTGTTTCTTATGTGCAAGCAATGTTGGAATGGTTGCCTCGCTGTGGACGGAACAGCTCAGCACTAAGGGTAAGTCATCATCTGCTCTCATGGTCGATCGTGTTGAACAGTTATGTGCTTCGGTTGAAAGAATTCGATTATTGACATCGGAGATCGTTTTATCACAAGTCTCACAAGGTGAACATGAAATTGGAATGGTAACAGCGCTTGATGTAATGAGTGGATCAATCCTTTGTGAGTTTGGTGCTCTTCTCGCAGTACAAGGTGACTACCAAGGCGCTATTACCTATTTAAGCAACCTTGATCCATCTTATACCTGTGTTTATGGTTCAGCTGAAGATTTGAACCAAAAAGCTACCGACTGTCTCGCCATGTCCGATAAGAATAATGTTGATTCAAATTATTCTGGTAGAGGTTACATGGAGCCTTCTAACAATAACCTCAATAGCAACAACAACAGTAACAACTACAATGCACCGTATGGCAGCTTCCAAGGCGGATATTCGAACACACCTGGTATTCAACAACCAAACTCCACTGTATCTCCTGATGGGTATGATCAGTCGCCGTATATGCCACCACCACCTCCACTTATGAACAATAGTCCGATGAATCCGGCACCCATGGCGCCATCGACTACTTTTAATTCGTACCCAACTGCGCATCCTAATGCTGCAATAACGAACACTCCTCCACCACCACCAGTTGGAAATATGAATAGGATTCCACCACCTGTGTCGGCAGGGTTACCGCCAGTGCCACCAGTTCCTACTGCGGGGCCGGTTCGACCTGGAGGTGGTAGCGTCATGCCCGGCAAGCATGGTATGCGACCTTCTCGTGATCCATCTTCAGTTTATGCAGACGCCCCAGTTGGTCAAGTTCCACCAGCACCATCGGTCGGGAATGTAGGTATGACCCCACCAGCTCCATATGCACCAAATGTTGGACAAGGTTATGGGGTGCCTGGTACAAACGGTTCATATGGACAACCGAGTGGTATGGGAGCACCTCCAATAGATCCATCAGGCCAGGGAATGCCTCCACCGCCACCGCCACCACCGACGGATGGGGATACATCTATACCTCGACCTTATTTCCCGAATGCGAAACATGGGGCAGGTGCGAAATTACCACACTCTGCTGAAATCGCTGTGGCTGAAGGACGTCGAGAAAGAGCGCCCTCGAGTTCTGGTACACCTGGTGGGCCACCGAAACGATCAACGTCAATGTCATCTTCGATTTCAGCACTTGTTACGGAGACTGTTTACTTGGATAAAATGGATATGGCTAAGATTGGTAAGAATGACACGGTGATTGTGAAGGCTTTTAGAAATAGTTTGGCTCAAGCAAGAGGGATGAACACATCTGGCATGTATCGAAGGAAAATGGATGATATTAACAAACGACTTGGGAAATTAGCAGCAGGGTTAAGTGCGGGATTAGTTGATCAAGAAATTGTTGAGCAGTTAATGGCGATGGCTAAGGCTATGGAGAAGTCTGGTTTCCAGGAAGCACAAAGTATTTTGGGTGTATTATCAAAAGAGTATTGGGATGTTCATCGACAATGGCTTCAGGGCCTTAAATGGCTGCTAGATTGTGTGACTACCAGGCGTTGATAGCGCATATTTTTGGCCCATAACTTTTATGTTTTTGAATCATAATATTTTCTAGTGAAACGAGAAATGAAGAAATGAAAAAATGAAAAATCAATTAAAAAAAGGAAGAAAGAAGCCAAACTTATATCATCTAAACTTTCAAGATGTCGGCTTCCTTTGTTTTGTAAAGCTGGTCTATCTGTTTGACAAATTTATCTGTCAATTTTTGAATATCATCTTGTAATGTTTTACTTTCATCTTTACCCAATTCTTTTTTCTTCTCAAGTTTCTTCACAGAGTCGACACCATCTCGACGAATGTTTCGAACTGCGATTCGACCATCTTCAGCTAATACTTTAACTTGTTTTGTAAGTTGAACCCTTCTCTCCTGTGTGAGTGGAGGAATAGATAAACGAATGACAGAACCGTCATTACTTGGAGTGATACCAATGTCACTTTCCATCAAAGCTCGTTCAATATCACCGATAACGGATTTATCGTAAGGTTCAACAACTAAAGTCGATGTACCACTGATTGAAACGCTTGATAATTGATTGAGCGGAGTTTCAGCGCCGTAATAAGAGACTATGATACGATCGAGAAGATTTGGACTTGCTCGGCCTGTTCGCACGGTGCTAAATGAAACCTTGACACTGTCAATTGTTTTTTCCATACGTCCCTCAACTACTTTGGCCGTGTCCGTTTCAGTCAGTTCAGCCGTTGGTGCGATGTAGGCCGCGTGACGACGATGAGTTGTTGGAAGATTGTGATTGAAACATCTGATCATAACTGGACAGCATATTGATGAAGTACGAGCGAAAGATGATGAGGTACTTTGTAATGTGTGAATGGGGCGAACAAACGCCGGACGTGCCACGAAATTCATGATTGATTGTTGTGATAGGGATGAGTCAACGCGAACGCGGCGAACGCGGGTGATTTGAATCGTTTAGAACTTATTGATTCTCATAATATGATAATCTGATTATCATCTCCATGCAAAAATATACAGAAGATCGTTTACTGTACAGTAGTTTAAATGAACACGTGTATGAGTCTACTGTAACCATCTCGGGGGTTTTATTTACTGTGTATGCATTTACAGTGTGATCCGCTAACATCAATCGTTGATCCCAAGTCACCCCATTGGCCACCGAAATAAATAATGCAAATCCTTCTGTACCCTCCTGTACCTCTACGTTTGCATTTCAAAAACGAAGGAGAGCTCTAAGCCAAATCCTAATCGTAATTCCCCCGCCAACTGTGGTGCCCATGTAGTTTAATCAAAATTCAGTTGCATCTTTGCTCCACTTTGGTTTATTTTATTTTCGGAAAGCTTAGTCTCATAGTACGATAACCTTTACCAACCGATGTGTCATCACCTCACATACTAACTCTTTCTCAACATCTTCGAAAGATTCACAGAACATATCTTTTTATTTCATTACCAACGATAAGCTAAAAAAAACAAAAGGAGCGGCTTGGAGTACATGTTCTGTCCACTTTTGTGAATAAACACGTCACGATTTGTTGACTATTGCTTAAGCTGTCATAGTTCGAACTTGGTCATTGCATTACGATGTTTTTCATCTTGAAGAACATCCAGTTTCCGACAATTTTTTATCCATTGCATTTTTGCGAAGTAAGAGCTCTCTGTCTGTCTCTTTCTCTTTCTCTCTCTCCCCCTCTCCCTCTATTAATTATCAGTCTTTCTTGTATATTTTTAATTCTCACTTTTTATTTCGCCTTTCTTTTTCTTGACGTACGTAACTAAGTCTCCGTGTTTATCAATAATTTTCCAACTTGTCTGTTGGGTTACCCTTATCTCCAAATGTCAATCAAAAATGAGCTGCAAATTGCTCATGTTTCAGAAATCCCTCCAGTCGATGAGCTCATGATCAAAAATGAGCTGCAAATTGCTCATGCTTCAGAAATCCCTTCAGTCAATGAGCTCATGATCAAAAATGAGAGTGGTCTAGAAACACGGAATGACGGCTTTCTAGAATTTGAAATCGACAAACAACTGAAAACCACAGTGAAAAATGCTGCTGATTCCAGTATGACAACATCTACTCTTTCCAAAAACCGGGCATGGGAAATACGTTTCGTTGAACTTTTACAATGGAGAGAAAAGCATGGTGATACTTGTGTACCAAAAGCTGAAGGAGCTTTAGGACGTTGGGTTGCACGACAACGTGAATTGAAAAGAATTGGAAGTAAGTAATTTCATTCTTAATTTGCACTCCATCTTTGCCAATTATTTTCCTCCTTCAGTCTTCATCTTCTTTTTTCCTTCTAACAATAGCACTTTAAAAAAAAACGTAAAAAAAACGTTGAAAAACGTAACAACTTTTTTCTTTACTTTTTTTTTCTTTCTTTCCTTTTTGAAAATTTGCATTTGAAATTTGTATAGAATTAACAATGATGAGAGAGCAAAAATTAAAAGAGAT
Source organism: Odonthalia washingtoniensis (assembly GCA_032358235.1). NCBI lineage: Eukaryota > Rhodophyta > Florideophyceae > Ceramiales > Rhodomelaceae > Odonthalia > Odonthalia washingtoniensis. The sequence goes on along the minus strand of JAULBU010073807.1, from coordinate 3,403 downwards.
TAACTTTGTTTGGAATACTGTAACAGCAATGTGGGAAGAAAGATTTCGAAGATTACATGCATGGAAAAAAACACATGGACATTGTGCGGTGCCAATTGCGCAAGGTGAACTAGGAACATGGGTATCTAAGCAAAGACAATTAAAAAAACGAGGAAAATTATCAAAAGAGAAAATTGATGCATTGAATAGTCTAGGATTTACTTGGAGTACTGCTGATGCTGATTGGGAAGAGAAATTTAAAAGATTATGTGCTTGGAAAGACACACATGGTCATACTAGTGTACCGTTCAATGAAGGTGAACTTGGTTGGTGGGTCAATACACAACGACAATGTAAGAGAAAAGGAAAATTAAGTGAATGTAGAGAATCACAACTAGGTGAACTAGGATTTGTATGGAGTCCTTCAAATCAAATACGTTCGAAAAGTGCGAATTCAAATAGTGGAACTGTATCATCATGTTCGGAAACTACACCATTATTCTCAAATGAGAATGTATGGCCTTGTCTTAATCAAGGGAATGGAGTAATGAATAAAACAGATTCTCAGATTACAAACGAAGACGAAGATTCTTTAAGAGTAATGGACGGACAATTCGGATTTGATGATGCAAATGCAAATGCAAATGCAAATGCAAATGCAAATGCAAATGAAGACGTAAATGAAGATGTAAATGAAGGTGTAAATGAGGATGAAACTGGGATGAGCGGACATTCTGTTGTGGGTGATGAATGTGGGAATGAATTGATGAAACTAGGAGATGGGAATGAATCATTGACAGCACCAGGTAATGTTGATGGTTGGAGCCATGAGTTGGTGAGTACTGGGACGGAAAATGCACTGGTGCCAGGAGGAGTAGACACCGAAATGGTTACGGAGGGAAATAATGAAAGAGTAAACGGGACAATGGGATTAAGTTCAGTTGAAAGGGGGGATGTTGATATCGACAATGAGCTATTTTGGAGAACGCTGGATCAACTCGAAAAGGGATTGATAGGCGGGGACCAATTAAGGGATCAATTTAATTTCGAATAAAACAAATTAGATCCTGTACACACATTAGAGACACATTGTACAGTAACTTTAAATAATATAACATATTATGCAAATAAAGAGGGAATAAATATGTCAAAAAAAAAGACTGTAATCAAAATTGTGCAATCATTATGATAACCCAACAATGTAGTGTAAGCTTCAATTAAACAGCTGTTTTTGTCATCATTGTCATTGTGTGAACAATGTCATGCCAAAGTCGTGTTGTTCAGAGGGTTCAATGCTCACAAATCGTCAACTCTCTTTCTTTGACATTACCGACTTCTGCCGTGTCACTTCCCCGTCAAACATATTCTCTACCTTCCCACCCTCCTCCGCGGTCACCAATCGATTCCGCACTGCCTCCCGTTCTCTCATCTTTTCCGTCGTTTTCTTCAGCCTCCACCGGCTTTCTTTTATCTTTCCCCTCTACCACTTCTCAATTCATTGAATTCTGAACTTACTCATCATGAATCCTGAATAGTACGTCTTGTTTTCTCTACCGCTTCAACATGCATCTTACGAATATGACGAGCATTGATCACTGACAGATTGTGTCTGCGTTTCTTTGAAAAATGGGATCCACTCGTTTTTATTATCGCGTTTATTTATTTACAGCGACTACCTTTACAAAAACCTGTTAATTGGTGATTCGGTAAGTAATACTCACTCGAATTGTTGAAAATCGCGAAAAGGCGTGCCATACCGCTCCCTCAATGACCTCAATTTCACAGATGACACCGCATCTATGTCATCCATCGATATGTCATTTTTGGCTGCCATTTTTCTTTTCTTTTCTTATTTGAAGTTGCCGATTCTAATCCGTCTTCCCTGTTCAATGATTTCTATTTCAATTACATCTATTCTATCGTTATGGGGGTATCACTTACTACAGGGGTATGTTAGCATTCGCTCTACTTTCGTGTTTTTCATGTATATGATCTACCTCAACAACTGCGTTTTGATTTTGGGGCATTCCATTCTAACCTTCAATGTCACATGTTCGTCCTATCTGTCTCATCAAGCAGTGTTGGAAAATCGTGTCTTCTCCTCCGTTTTGCTGATAACACTTACACAGAGAGTTATATTTCAACCATCGGTGTCGATTTCGTATGTTGTTCATATTTCTACTCGCTACCGACATTTTCCAACGGTAAAAATGCCTAACTTAATTTTTTATAACTTTTGTATTGCGTTATAATTTCGTCATGTTCAGAAAATTCGCACAATTGAACTAGATGGGAAAACTATCAAACTTCAAATCTGGGATACTGCAGGACAGGAACGTTTCCGAACAATCACTTCGTCATATTATCGCGGTGCACATGGAATCATCATTGTATATGATGTGACTGACCAAGAATCATTTAATAATGTGAAGTCATGGTTACAGGAAATTGATCGATTTGCATCGGAACATGTTTGCAAACTACTTGTTGGAAATAAGAATGATATGACATCGAAAAAGGTTGTAGATACCGAAACAGCGAAAGAATTTGCTGATTCACTTGGAATTAAATTTCTGGAAACATCTGCTAAAACTGCCGATAACGTCGAAGCGGCTTTCCTTGCGATGGCAGCTGAAATCAAAGCATCAACGTCATTTCAACCTGCTAAAAACGATGCTAGAGATACCGTTAATGTATCACCAGGTGATAAAGAAGTTAAAGCATCGAGCGGATGTTGTTAAAAACGTTTTTTGTTTGTTTCTTTTTTTGCACTCGATTTAATAAGCTCCGCATACGCTTGTGTTTTCATGGCTTTGATGATAATGGGACGATGGAGAGTTTGTTGTGTTGCGTTGATTGTGGAATGAAAATACAAGTTAAATTAAATGACAAGTAGTGGCCTTTGTACAAAGACACGCCTACACACCCTACATGCCCATTATCACCTCCATGTACTTACTTTTTCCTCTTTTTTTTTCTCATTTCTTCTTTCTCACGTATTCTTTTTAAATTTTTCGATTTGTTCCCTTTCTGATTATGTCGGCAGAGTTCGACGAGGAACAAAATAAGAAATGGCTACGTCACATGGTAGCATTAAGTGAAGCATGACGCAGGTCGGATGAATAAAACAAAGAGCATGTGTTGGTTGAACTTGATGACCATGTAAACAACGACTAAAATTTCTCATATCAACAATAGCTGTTAAAGTTGCTTGTCTTGATGAATGTAATTGAAGCTCAGTTTCTTCAAAATCATAACTTGCAACAGTTAAACCTGCATAGGTAGTGGATACAGAGACCATATCTGTTGTGACACGAAGTGATAACACGGCATTTTGAGATCTTAATTGAGCATCTAAATAAAGAGTTTGACTTAAAGCTTTCATTCTATCAACCATATTATGAAGTTTAGCTAAAGGAGGTAA
>JAULBU010073796.1:0-10279 GCA_032358235.1 Odonthalia washingtoniensis | reverse complement strand
ATCACATACCCCCGTTTCTCTCCATCATGCTTCCCTTCCTCCCCCATCCACTATAATGCAGATACTGAGCCTCACCTACGACGACCTCCAGACCACCATCAACCGTTATCCAACGCAGGTTTGGCCGGTCCTTTTCAACTACGCAGTCACCGACAAAGCCTATCCGCGGCCTCCCATTCAAGCCAACGACGCCACCCTGGCGGTGCTAAACGCAATTGTAAACGGCATAAAAGCCACTCTTCTCGCAGCGCACGATTCTCCACCACCGCGGCACATACCGCCTGCCAAACGGCGCTATCACGAAGAAAAAACAACGTCAAAATCAGACGACGACCCCCTACTCCTTGGCTCCGCACCTCCTAAAATGGCCCGACATGACACAGACCACATAAGGCATGACAACATCAAAACTGGGATCCAGTCATACGCGGAAAAAGACCAGGCGGCGAGAGCCCTTTTTGTGAAAGAGCACCTCGCTGCAGAAATACTGAACCAATTCCTCAACTCGGGCGTGACCATAGTCTAACACGTCCAAACCTTCTTCAGTCCCAAAAAGCAATAAGAGGCCAAAACATCGTACGCTATCGAATGAGCCAGTGGCCTGTAGGCTGGCGATGCCTTTGATTAATTGAATAACAAACGTGTATGTAGCAAGACAAAGACAAAGTGAATAAAAGTAAAGTAAGTGATTAGTTTATTAGTGGAAAATGCTACAGTTCTTAGAAGCGTAGTTTGAAATTTTTCCTGATTACAGTAAAGTATCTTTCCGGGCGTCCAGTCGAATGACACGCTAATGTCCTCCCTTGGCTCTACTCGCAGCCGAGTCGCTCAGTTCACGCGAGACCGCAGTGTTGGCGATTTGCTCCTACAGAAGATGTTACTCTTCTTAGTGCTTATTGTAGATAGATTTCCCCTCTCTAATTTTGTTGACTCGTTAAAATTCAACTGGTTTCCTGTTGAAGCTGGGCGCTGGGAATTCTGTTATTAACCTGTGGTTTCTTTATTATTTTTCTCTCCTCACCGTGGAACGGTATGTATACTGGAAACAATTTGATCCGATCTGGATCAAACTCAATACACGTGTAACATAAGATTCTATTACTACTGTAGGCTGGATTGCGATCGTGTAATAATATCGTGTAACTTAAGATTCTATTACTACTGTAGGCTGGAGTGCGATCGTGTAATAATATTCGTTAATTGAATAGGCGATATTAATAATCGATGATAATGTAATCAACCTCCTACGATACTGCAAAGTGCCATGGTAGAGTGTTCCTTATACGAACTTTTCCCTTTTACGTTCTTCTCCCGCTTCTTCACCATTTCGCCCCGGTGTGGAAAACAAAACCATGACTCGTATCTACTTCTATTGCTTTCCATCCCTGCGTTCCTTTCTTCGTTTCCTGTCGTTTTCGTCCTTCCATCCCTGCGTTCCTTTCTTCGTTTCCTGTCGTTTTCGTCCTTCCATCCCTGCGTTCCTTTCTTCGCTTCCTGTCGTTTTCGTCCTTCCATTCCTGCGTTCCTTTCTTCGCTTCTTGTCGTTTTCGTTCTATTAGTCAGCATCATAAAGCAAAGATTTTTGCTTTCTCCTGCGTCACCGTATCAACCTCTTCGTTGAACGAATGGTTTGTTCGGTTCAATGTATTCGACATTGACATACACAGAAATGGAGGGTTACATGATATCCCGAGCAATCCATCTCATCATTCTCACTTACGAAACACCCTATGCCGCAGTCCAGAACCAACCAGCACTCGAATTCCTTCTCAGGCGTCTTTTCGTCATCCTCCGCATCGAAACAGCAATGGAAAACAAACCATATGGAGACCGCTCGACAGCCTTAGAAGCCTGGAATACTTCCATGAATCACTTCCCCATGCCACCGACACGATCCAACGCTTCGAAAGAATGACGGACGCAAATGTGGCCCGTATTTACAAGTCCAAACCACACTCCGAATGTCTCACCGCCAAGCAGGGACACAAAAAGAAACACGATCCTCTCCCAACATACTAACGCCTTCTAACCATTTAATTTTCCCCCTCCCCCCGCTTCTTCATCCTTAACCCCTTTTACCTCATGCATTCCATCCGACACCCTTTGTTCCTACAACGCCCCTCATTGCATATGTCAACTATCTATAACTAGGTTCTGCCGCCGCCCTTCAAGCCCCAAACAACGCAAAGAAAGCCACTCAGCTCCCCGTGCTGGAAAATATACACAGAATCCTCTCCACTTCAGCCTCCCCTCACCGAACGACTCTCCCAATGCAATGGCCACCATTTCTAAACGTCGCACCACCACCCTCCCCCATCGACCAAAAATTCCCCGATCACTCCTCGGATCCCTACCTCTTCTGCAACGAATCCGCCGATCCCGCCTCCCTCTTCCAAAGGGAGGAACTTAAGAAAATCGACCCGCTTCGTCTCGCTCTTCTCCCATTCCGCGCACCTCCCACACCGCACCTGGTCTCCAAATGGACGAGGCACCTTGACCCCTATATCGCGTCTGCCATCTCCACAAATTTTGAGGAAACCTTCCAAACTCCAATCCTTCACGTCCTCCAATCACCATCACATCACATACCAAAACCAAAACTCCATATTTCAACCACTGTATACCCTCTTTTTCTAGAACGTCTCCGTGACTCCGGCCTCCTTTTTTTGCGCACGGACCAACACTGGCCCTCACCCCTCTCCCTACATGCACCACAACTTTAGTTGACTTCCTTCGCGGTTTCAAAATCGGAATCCGTGGATAGGCCAATTTCATGGCCCCTTTTCTCAAACCATTTCGCTCTAACCCCTCCTCCTCCACTCCTTCCTAACCCCACCCTTTTTACTAAAGTAACACCCGTCTCCACAACTATGTCGGCGTTCTCCCTCGACATAAGCAACATGTTCCATAATCTCATCCTTACTGACTCCTTTTCCTATCTCTTCCCTCTACCGACTATTTTACTTCCAGACCTACCCCCTATCCTCCGCGCAAACCTTACTTACCACCTCGAGATCTTTAACCATTCCCTTCCCATCCTTCTCCGCCTGCACCAAGCAGCTCTTCCAATGGGCTTAACGTGGAGTTTTTTGCTCGCCCATACGGTCATCACCAACCTGATTTCATAATCGTACTTCGTCTTATGACAATCCATACCTCCATTCCGCATCGACGCATCATCAACCTTATTCAATCCCCCCTCCTTCCCCTTCTCCATCACCACCGCTGCTCCCCTAATATGCCATATTATAGATGACATCTCAATTCTCTTCGCCAAATGGCCGGCCTCCATAATCATTCGATGGTACCGCATCTTGCGGCTCCTTCTCGCCCAAGCAGGCCTCCTAATAATCCTAATTAAATCCTCCTCCTTCTCTACTCCTGTCACTACGAGCCTCACGTTCATTGGCCTCCATATTAACCTCGTAAAACATTCAATCTCCTACGAGCAACAAAAGGTTGCTGCCCTCCTCGTATAAATATGCAATCATTCCTTCCCGCGACTTCCAATCCAGACATGGCAACTCTGGATCGACAAACTCATCTGTCCTTCCATACTAACACATTCTTCCCTCTCTACCCTGCACCTTGCTTTCCGTCTCCCTGTTCTTACTCCCCCATACTCTCTTACGCCGCACACCACACCCTCATTCACTTCATTACTTGCGCAACGCGCCGAGATCGTCTCCCTTATTGCAATACTTCTGTCCGTCATCCTCAATTTTAAAACACCATGTTCCCACATCGTCACTGCGTTTTACGGGTCCACCGGCGGTGGCTTGGTCGTGTTCACCTACACTACCCCTTCTATGGCGCACCAACTATGGTGTGTAGCGCAAAAGCCTGTAGCTACTCAGAACGGCACCCCAACCTCGTACCCGCAGCTTGAATAATTCTTTCGGTAACAACAATGGCGGGTCGCAATAAAATACACATTGCAAACAGGAAAACGGCACTCATCGTCGGCACGCAGCCACATCAACGAGCTTGAAAGTTCCACCGTGGTCCTCACCTTAGATTAGATGGAACAAAAAAGTGCACTCGGCCACCGCGTCGTCATTCTCACGGATTATTCAGTCACTCTCGGCGCACTGTCAAAAGGACGATCATCAAAGTTTGGCATACTAATTATATGTCTCAAGTTTGCTGCGCTCTCCCTTTCCCAGTCTATACGCCGCACGATACTCCACATACGCACAAAGTATAATCCGGCTGATGGCCCCTCGCGTTCGTAACACCCATCCTCATCTACACTCATTCACCCCTCTTCTGCGGATGTACCGCATCTAAATAAATCCATCTTACTGCAAATCATTTGTTTTCTCTTTATATCATGCTTACGCTTTCCCTTTTCTGCTGCCGATTCCTTGCGATAACCACCTCAAGCTCACCTGCCAAGATCATACCAATAGTTTAAATTCAGTCTACCGACACTACGCGACGGATCGCTATACTGATTGCGCTGCGCTCCTCTTCACGGAGAGACGACCCATGGGACGGTCCGGGCATGGGACGGGGTGACCTTTTCGGCACCCTGAAGCTTTTCAGTTGCTTTTCGCCCTAATCATAGCCTGCCTATCAGCCTTTTCGGAGGATAGGCCGATCTGCCCATCGCTATAAACCCAAAAAACGACAGTTTGCCATTGTGGCTTAGTAAATGGCGCACAATGCTAATTGTGACTTCATTCATGTACTGTAGGAAAGTATAGAGCGTAAAGCATAATATTATTATGCTAATAATAGTAATAATAATAATAATATTATTATTATTATTATTATTATTATTATTATTATGCTTTACGCTCTGTACTTTCCTCTGTTCTTATTGGACGTACAACAATATAATATAGTATATAATACAATTGACGGAATAGGGAGGGGAGCATTGGATGAAAATGAAAATGGAAATATTATTCCATTTTCATCCAATGCTCCCTTCCTTATTCGCTCAATTGTGATTGAACTCCTACATTGCCAGTTTTACTATAACATGCTTTAACGCCCTATAAGTAATGTCTAAAGATCATAGTTCATCTAGATCTCACGAACCAAAAACTAGTCGATAGGAGCAGCTGAAAATACAGGTAGCGGGTGAAGCCATTGATGCAGGAAAAGCACTTGTATCGAGTTATTCTACTAACACACGGATATTGATTTACTAATTGCCAGAAAATTTTTCGAAAAAAAACATCTACAATGCTATCAACGTGCAGAAATTCCGTGGATCGGCTCCATTAAGACCATATGTGAATGACATACGGTAATGAATCTAATACAAAACAATAAATAGTTTAACGAATCCCAGAGTTTAGAAACTAAAAAGCAGTTTATCAATTATCCATAGTAAATTATCCAAGCTACAAGCGCCAATGCAGTATAGTGCGGGCGATGCTGAAACAGGGAAAAGATAAAGCAAACACTTTGTTTCTGCGACGAATAAATGTTGATTTTTGGTTATTTGCAGTGGCACATGGAGGAGCATCATGATAAACTCAGAAGAGAAGTGTGTTGTTTATTCGTTTTGATGAATGAGCAACGTGTACAGTAACACTATTAACTGTTACATTCAAATATTTATATATATATGACGTTGGAAATACAATACAGTATTACATAGTGATGCGCCCCATAACGTTATCACAAGCAATCCGTATTGAACAATGAGATGATGGTACGAGGATCGAAGTAAAGATGAGTACTATGTTTTTCAACTTGTTCTTCTTGTTCTTTATTCTCCAGTTTCGATATAAAACGCATACGCCGAGGCGGATTGATACGAACAGTACTACATCATTTCATCTTCTTTTTCACCACAATCACTTTCTTCACTGTGTTTACATTCACTACTACATTGTTCTCAATTTCATTACTTTTCTTTCCTTTCCTTCTGTTCTTTGTTATCATTATTCCTGACATGTTCGTTTGCGCTGTGTTTCCATCACTCTCGCTTATAACAATCCCGTCTTCGTTGTTCTTCCGGTTACGTCGCTTACGACCACCTATAAATGTTCGATGTAGAACGCTAAACGCAACCGCACTTACTAATACCTTCGACCCAGCACTTAATAGAACAATGCCACGAACAACTTTGAACACCTTTGCCGTCGCACTCATCCTCATTCCTCAACTGAAAAATAATAAACTAATCCCTAAAAAGAAAAACGGAGATTGCGGTTGTTTATGCATGAAATGAAAAGAGGAATCAGCGCAGGACAACGCGGATTACGTTTTCATTTCACTCCATTCGATTAACCATTTCTTTTCAATGAGATGGATTTGAGCACATTAAATTTTAGGGACCTAAATTTTATCAATGTTGTGTATGCATTGTTTCTTTACATATTTGCCCTTTAATTTCACGGATTTTCTGATAAAAATTTAGATACTCTTTTTCACTGTTTACTGTACTCTACACGTAACTATTGTTATTTGTGATCGTGGAATTACGGCACAACAGTACACTACACATTGCATCGTCACTGCTTTTTTATTTGTGTACAGTACAGTACTTGCAGAGTCAGCTAAACCATACGGGGCAATCAAAAAGGACCAACACAAGTGTCATACACTGTGCACTACTATACTGTATACTTTCATAATAAGTATACTGTACACACACTGATCCATAAATCTAGTGAAATCAACGGTATCGACGGTGTCGGGTGCTGCCGTACCTGAAATTAATTTTTAAAAACATTTAAATGTAAGCGTGCCGGCCGCACATACTTAATAGAAAGTGGTGTGTATGGGTCGAAACTGCAATGTATTCCAGGGCGGAACGAGGCTTAGTTCGACGACGGCATACACAGACAATCGGGAAAGGCAACAACCAAACAACGTTGAAAGGAAACAACAACGCTTTCAGAAGTGGAGACTCTTCAGAGAAAGGCAACCCGGCTGGTACCTTGCTCCAAGTTGTCTCCAACGCGCAATACACTTAGATTTTTTCAATAGAATTCCAACTTTCTACAGTGGTGCGACGATTCTGTAATTTTTAACGTAGGGGAAACGGTGCAGTTACATAAACTGCGTCTACTGTACGTATTCTGTGGTGCAGTGCGAACGGTAAGCGAAAACAATCGGTGGTTTTGATTGTTTTGTCACGTTCGTAGGGCTTTTAATATTGTTAAGAGAGACTATGTATAGTAACCGACAAGTAGACCGCTCAAAGCTCTAACGACGTCGACCTGCGATACATCAACCGGTTTTACGAAATTAACATCATCATAAAGGAGACATTTTTGCTAAGGCAAGTTAAGCACGTGTAACTCTTTTTTTTGTGAAAGGCCAATGAGAAACAACGACATGTACGTTACCACCAATGTTGGTTGTGCATTTAGAGGTTACCAAAACAAAAATTATTATGGGTATTTGTGACAGGTGTGTACATCGAATTACTGTCATGTACAGCAATAATACTTGTTTGTGTACTCTGGATATGTACAGGTAACTACAGTATAACATACACGACCGTAAGACGATTAAGATTGTGGTGCTCTGATCTGATGAGAAGGATTCCCACCGCATGATTTCTCTAAATCTAACCATATTCTTTCGGATTTTTTCGGATAAAATTATTTTTTATCCCCTACTCGATAGAATAGAAACAATTTGCTCTCTATTTTTCAAGAAACAGAGAGTACTGCTGTAACCCGACATAGCGGTGGAGATGCTCTTTTGTAACGAATTGGGGCTTGTTTTTTGATCTAAGGATGATGGGGAGAAAGAGTCCCCAAGTTTACTCGGTAAACTTCCCGCCGCTTAGTTGTATACTAAGCGGCCGGCGGTAAAGAGAAAAGCACTGTAAACTGTAATTTTGCGCTATATGAAAAAGATAGAAAGAGAGTAGAAACTGACAACTAGCCTCGTAGCTTAGTGGTCGGGAGACCCTAAGGTCGCCAGTTCAATCCCCGGCGGGTGCACCTAGGAACGGGGCCCGTGTGGTGCAGGGTAGAGCCGGTATCGCCCTTTGTGGCGATGCCGCTTTTTCTGCCTTTCGTGGCCCGGCCATATGGCAAGTTTTGATTGGCTCAGCGGAGTTTCGTTACATCTTTATTAGTACTAAAGAAAATAAATGACGAAACGAAATTAAATTTCGTTTTCTTTTCGTTTGGTCGACTACACTTTCTATTCTCCCTTAAAATCGCTGATCATACATCAAGATTTTCAAAAATGGAACTTGTCATACACCGAGACGTCTCTTTAATCCTTATTCTTTTCGTTGTATGCATCTTGAAATTTTTATATTGTCTTTTTCATTTCAGTGTCACATAAAAGTGTGTTGTGTTGTATTATTATGAAATCTTGAGAGCTTTCTTTTCATTTATGAACACGATTTAATTTCTTTGTTTTGTTGTTTTTCTTGGCCGATTCTCTTTCCGACCAATCACGGTTATAAAATGATCAAAATTGGTCCTTTTCCAAAAAGACCCAGTCTCTGTATGTCCTATTCTTGTTTCAGAAAAAAATAATAGAATGCAACTAAACGAAGTTGTTGCTCATGAACGTATAACTCCTAACTTCCGGACTTGGCATTTTCAGCCTGAAAGTCTTTCAGAGTTAGCGCTTCTACTCCAATGAAATGGCTGAATCATCAAATTGCAGTTCAGGATAATGACCATCATGGTATTGAAAGGTACAAAAATTACCAATGTCGCGTCGTCGCGTCGATTGAATCTATTCGATTTCACCATTCATTTTCACCAAAGTACTCAGTATATACCGCCATCATTTCGTTCACTTCAAGTAACTGACCAGTTTCCCAATTTTTTTCCTTTTATCTACCTTTGATCAGCCTTAATTTCTTGGTTGTATTCTACTTCGTTCGTCAGACTTTGACTGGTCAAAATCGCTAGATCCTAACGACTTTGGGTATTCTTCCAAAGGCTTAGAATAATGATATCGTGCTTTTCCAACTGTTTTCTATCAATATCATTAAATTCTAGCATTCCATTTAAAGCCATTTCATAGTTCTCCCGTTCTTCATCAATGTCAAAATCGAAAGCTGGAACTTCTGTCAGTTTTTTAATCATATCAATACCTTCAATTCCATTGTGGCCCCCATTCTTTTTCAAAGTATCAAAAATCACAGCCATGATTTTCTGTACGCGATCCGGTGATCCTCTTTTATCTGTTACTTCTTTTTGATCTGTCACATTCATTACTGATGGTAGCGTTACTTTCATTACATCTTTTAGCTTAATAGTTTTGTTAATCATGATGATGTCTGTCTTCTCGACATCTTCTCCACTCTGTTCTCGTTGTGATGAGTCAACAAGTATTACTGGTGCCTCATCCGTCATCATGGAAAGAAGAACATTCTTCACCTCAGAATAGGCGACATCTATCATTTCAATACCTTCGTACCCTTCTTTATCTTTCAATTCTATATATTTTTCAACAGCTGATTGTTGAAAATGTTTCATCAACGTACCGAATGTCATCGAGCCCCACTGGTCGAGCATCATTAACACAGTTATCTGTCGAGTATTAGCTCTTATTACAACTGGTTTAGAGCCATCTCCAAACAAGCTTGCTGTGATTTCCACAGAGCTCACATCAGGGTCCAGTCTACCAATTCGTCTTCCTTTTTTAAGCTCTTCAATTGCACTGTTTTCCCAGATTTCATCAACACCATCAAACGCCGTTGGGATTGTAGATCTTGTCACTCTAAGTATTTCCTGTCTCGAATCAGCCTTGCGTATTTTGGGATTGAATATTACTTCATGTGGTAAATTTTCATTTATTCTCTTGTCGCCTTTTTCCAGTACATAATTTGTAAGTTTTATGTCTTCCTTGGCCTTCGTAATGAAGGAATTTATTTCGTTGATTACTCTGCTGTCTACGAGCGCTTCGAACTCTTCAAGTTTTTCCACAAGATGTTCACTGAATTCCAGTGCATCTGAAACAATGCATTCACTTTGGCAAAGAATGGACTTTAACTTATCAATAAGTTGATTTAATTCTTTTTTCGACATATATTTAGAGAACATAAATGCTGAAAAATCTATGAATTTCTTAATTTCGTCAACACTCATACATTTCATGGCCGATGAGCCTGTTGGAAGTATGGCCATTTCTACAAGATTTGACAAAAATGAAACGTTTTCTGCTTCGGGAACAACACTATTTAGCATGCGCCGAATGACCTTCATTTCATCTTCCATAAATTTTGTGCTTTGTTCTATCCATGGACAAACATTTCTTGAAATAGTCATAGCCTCCCAAAGCTGAACTATTTCTCTGACTGAATCCAGCTTTACATCCGAACTTTTGCTTT
>JAULBU010073795.1:0-29150 GCA_032358235.1 Odonthalia washingtoniensis | reverse complement strand
CCAGACGCTCTAAAAGAGATGCAGAGACTTTTTTAAAGAACAGACTTGATGGCGGTCTCTGACGCAACATACCCAAGACCACTGACATCACACTGAACATCGGTGATGAAGTTCTGATGTTTAGGGAAAAGCATATATCTAAATAGGTAGGTCCTTGTACAGTCCGTCCAATGAATTACAAGTTGCTCACGGTGGACACAGGATACAGGACTCTAATGACGTCTATTTATAAGGTCAATCTGTACAATGAAGCTGATCCGCCCGACTTGGACATCTGAAATCAAGAACGCAATATAAAAATGGAACTTCCTCCAAGCTTCGATCCAATCTTGGATAATATTGATGGAATCTTTAAGAGCGGATATGGGAACCACCACTTGACGATAATCTCCCTGTTGACATTTTTGTGGTCAAAATTATCGAAGCTGATGATCCACAAGGGGAGAAAAATGGTTTCAAAGAAGCGAAACGAGTAGAAGTTGAAGGACTCAAACGAAGGACAATATGACGAGTCTTGAGAGCGTCAGATGTCCTAAGGGTGCGAATATCCTAATCGGTCGCTTTGTTCTCACACTGAAGAACGTTGGGACACCCACTGAGAAATCCAAAGTTCGATATATTGCGCAATGATTTAACGACATTTAAATCCATTCATTGTGCACGACACTGCCACACTCAGAGCTACTTCGATTCGTCTCATATTATCCACAGCATCTGTGCATGGTTTCCGATTGTTCTCACACGATGTCACACAGGCTTACTTACAAAGCAAGGATAACCTCTTTCGAAAGATCTACATGTGCCCAAAGAAGGAAGATATGGGAACCTTTGGCATATTAGAAGGGGAATTGTTAGAGCTTGTCAGACCTTTCTATGGTATATTTGACGCAGGAGATTATTGGGCCATCACAATGGACGAACACATCGTTAACTAATTAGGAATTCAACCACTTATTGGTTATCCGGCGTTACACTTGAATCTCAGAATCAATGGAATGGAAGGCGTAACAGGGTCGTACGTCGACGACTGTTTACATTCTGGTAACAAAAACTTTGAAAGCCTCACAGAAGCTACCTTCAAGACATTCGAGTCGAATCAGAGAGTCTACTACGACTTCGATTTCTTTGGAACGCAAATTCGAACAACGTCACCATGTGTATTTTATGTCGGACAACCCTACTATGTCCGCATTTATCGTTCGTACCGAAAGACGCCACTTTTGAGGAGTTCCGTCACTATCGTGCACTATTCCAGTGGCTTGGACACACAAGACCTGACCTATTGTACTTTGCTAATCGAGCTGCACAAGATCCTCTGAGGACCCATGGAAAGTAAAAAATACAAGAGTTGAGCAAGAGCATCAAGGTCGCACAATCTACGGTACAGGCTAGTTTGACGTACAAGCCGCTAGACAAGGGAATGATGTCTCCGGGACATCAGAACTTCTCAGGTTCTCCTGAGAAGTGCTCTTTTTAGCTTCATAGGGGTTCTCAGTTAAAAAAAACATCATAGCCTTAACTATGGGGTAATAATGTGAAACTCAGGTAAACCTGAGTTTCAATTAATTTTATTAATTTTATGACAACTAGCAATTAAAATGGACAATAAAAACTTTTTCTACTGCTGCCGTAACTTGAAAGCAAATTGTAATAAAACAAATGTGTAAGAAACGTTTCAGTTGCGGTCAACCTAGAATTATCCACCACCATTCTCAAAAATAGAGACGCCTACCCATACTTTCAATTGCCTATTTTATGTTTTCAGTTCATGTGAACCATTTTTAACCCGCTGGTCCTTTCATTTGTGAAAATTACATTTTAATTTTTGAAAACCACTGTCAATGCAAAGTAACAGACGATTTCAAATCAATCTGTCGGCAATTTATAACGATATGCACACCCGTTGGTTACACCCGTAGATTCTAATCTTAATCAACCTAGAATGAATTCATCATGTACATCTGAAGTATGACTTCGTCTCCGTTATGCGACAACAATCACAATTCTTCCTATACTGGAAGATTCACAGTACCAATCTCACATCACAACACAACTAATACATTAATTTCAAATGAATCATCAGAATTAATAAACTGTTCACTAACAATCATTCACACTCAGATTCAAGTATAGATTTATCAAAATCGTGTCACTATAATGATGAAACTTTATGTGAAACAATTCATGCAAACATTAATGACGGGATATACCACGTTGGTTTCGCAACAACACAACAAGCATATGATATTGCTGAGGAAGGTGTATTTGAAACACTTGATGAATTAGAAAATCGATTACATCATTCTAATTTCTTATGCAATCATAATATTTTCACTGAGGCTGATGTTATATTGTTTCCAACTATTTATATATTTGATGCCGTGTGCGCACCAATGTTCAAACTTACTAGAAAATGTGTATAGAATGATTACCCTATGCTCAGTAATTGGTTAAGACGAATGTATCACCTTGACGGCGTGGCTAAAACTTGTGCACCACTGCAGTATATTTTTCAACAGTACTTTGGTCGATTCTTCTCACTCAATTCTTCTGGTATCGTTCCTAAATTGCCTATCATTGATTGTGTTTATAGAAATGCATCTGGTAAAAAAAGAGTAAACGAATGTTTTGATGGCCATCACCATTAGGAAAGAATGAAAAACGAAACAATAATTCTTATCAACTATCTATTTATTATTTTCTTCCGCAGTAAAGAAAGTAACAACCCTCTTGCACCAAATAACTGACTGTTTCTATAGACATGCATCTGGTAATAAAAAAAAGTAAACGAATTTCTCGATGGCCATCACCATTAGGAAAGAATGAAAACCAAAACAATAATTCTTATCAACTATCTATTTATTATTTTCTTCCTCAGAAAAGAAAGTAGCAACTCTCTTGCACCAAATAATGGACATAATGTTTATGAAAACGCATCTGGTATTAAGAAAAAGTAAACCATACAAACAATGCAGTTGTAATAATTTATTCTGTTATCCTTTTTGTACGTTTGTTTAAAGTATTGGTTCCCCGTTGTACGTTTGAAATACTACTTTGACTAGTTGATTTTATTGCATGGTTAATTAATTCGTCGTATTCATCACGACTTGTGGTACTAATGTCTGCATGACTTCGTCTTCGATTGATTGCAACCCCTGATTTTCTCCTAGGTTCATGAATAGTTTGGTTACTACCACTTTTTCTACTGGTATCACCGTCCATTAAATAAAGACTTGGGTTGTATTTCATCTGATTCCGTGTCATTATAGGGCTGAATTTCATCTGATTCAATGACGCCATGGGGTTGTATTTCATCCGAATAAATGTCACCATGGACTTGAATTTCACCTGAATCCATTTCTTCACCAATCACTGGCGATGGAAAATCAGAAAGTACTGCTTTAACCCGTTATAAATCAAATAAATTTATCTAAGTGTGCCATAATTCTTGGCAACGTGCACCACCATCATAATTTTTCAATGAACCACGAGTACTGGAACAAAGTCGAACCTGGCATTTTTTGCAACCTTTCAATGTGAGCGTTCCCATATTTCTGATACCCCCACTACATAGAACACACCGGCCTCCACTTTTACTCCCAACTATTATCTATATTATGAGTATAGTTATTCTTCCTATTACTTCTCAACTTTGTCAAGACATGATCACAATCCATCGTTCCTGCCCCTAGCCCACAACTTAAACTTATTGTAATGGGGAAGTTTTCGTGGTGGATGTCCAGGAGCAACAGGTAAACGTAAAGAGTTTTCAGTTACTGTCTCATGATCTTCTGTCATCGGAGGTATTCTACTTTCTTCTTCCTGTTCCCGACCTTTGGCTTCTTTTTACATCTGAAGGAAAACTTCTGCAGACTACCTAACGTAATCCATGAATGTCATATTTTTTGAAATCCCTCTTCTTAGATCAGAGACATTCTCTACGTCTGTTTCTTGTTCCAAAACATGGTTAATCATGAAGACACGATAGCAGTTTTACAAATTCATTGTAATAATTCGCAAGGAGATAAATGGATCTACATGATGCCATGTTTGACCAGGTCTGAGCCTATCTGATGCCTGGCTAGATTTATTCACTCCAACCTTCATTCTATTCCACAAGTGAACGACAAGAGGAACCAAACGAACACCATCTAGAACAGCACTATTATTCATAACCCAGTTTCGGAAAGAATGGACGGTCTGATAGGCCTCCAACACTGCACTCTTATCTCTTAAGAAATCTTTTTGTTTGAACATGCCTTCCAGTACAATTGCATGCAGCAATAGAATCAAGTAATTTCCTTTTCCTCAGTCTAAATTCCATGTCAACTAATCTACGAACATGCCCTAGTTCTGCATCCTTATTTCCTTCTGCACGTACACTAGGTAATATGAAATGTGCCAATTCTTGCAAAAGGTCAACGTATGCCGCTCTAATCGAACGTGGGAAATGAATTAATACTACTTGAAGTGTTTCATCTTCAACAGCCTTCACCAGTAATACACCTCCTATATAGAACGCTGAAGCCTGATGTAATAATTGCATCCCAAATGTGGCCTCAACAAGATTTTTCCAAGTATCATCACCATGAGTTCATATTATAAATGGACCGTAGTCACTTATGCTTTGATGCAGAATTTCTTGTCTTGTATCAATGACAAATGTCTTAACTTCCACAGCAACTATGGCCTCATCGTCATCTGGATAAACAATAACTGGATCGGAATTGAACCGTGCTCTTTTAAACTTTTCAAACAACTTTTTATGTCTACTTGTTTTAAAAAGGGGACTTTCCCGGAGACGTCGTAACTTTTTTCTAACACGTTTCATTTCGCGAGGTGGGAGGGGTGGAAGTTCGTCACAAAAACCTGCTTCGCCAACTAGCTGATCTTCCACATCACAATAATCATCTTCCACATCTTCACCGTGTTCTAGAGATTATGAATTATCAACCAACTCTTCATCATAAAAATGAACATAATCATCATCAATTTTATCGTTTCAAATTTCATCCCTGCCACTATTGCCGACTTGATTACCTTCTTCCGTTACGATGTAAATTTTTTCAGACTCTCTCCCCTCCGGAACATCAGCAGCAGCAAATTCTGTAACATCAAAACCGGTGCTAGTCGCATACGTTCGTAGCTTCATGGTCATTTCACGGACTTTGTTTAGACGCTCATTCTGTTCTACACTAATTGAATTCAAATGATGTTGAATTGAAATTTCATTATTGGACTGGTGCTCAGATCTATCATCATTTATCCTAATTAATTGAACGATGTTTTATAATTCCTGTGTCTTTCCTTTTATTGCTGCCAATAAATATAGAGATGCACCTACATACGGATGGCTATAAGAGATAAATAAACGGCAGTCTGTAAATAATGCTGACATCTCCAATCCGCTATTTGTTACACGTTCCAGATCTACACAAATATTACCGACAACATAATCTTCGTTAGAAATTCCAGCTCTCGTACTTTCAGTGGATGATGGCTTTTGAAACCAAACAGATGTGAAAAGTCCGCAAACGCAATCCTCTAAAGTCTGTAACGTAATTTCATCTGTACTATGTCTCCCTCAAAGATCTTTTTGAGCTGCTCCGATAGATCGCTGACTTATCGACCCTGTGAACAGAAACTTTCTAACGTAATGCCATTCTTGAGTTCTTTTTGTTCTTGTGAGCATAATTCGTCTTTTTCGAAGATGTCTGAAAACATCACATCGGAACGAAACAGGAGCAGATGGATACTGAAACATTGTGAGGCTCTCTCTCTAAAACAACCACTCTTGCATTGTCACACTTGGTGTGCCGTTAGGTGGAGCAAACAAAGTGCTCACCGTATTTTTACGTCTGGATTTATTCTGAACATGTGCATAAATTGTAAGGCATGCATCAGCACCGCATTTTCTTTTGAAATAAGCAGAAAGTAGAATACACATTGATGTGTGTCCGTCTTCAGGTACATTTAATCGGGTACCAATAATCTTTTTTCCATACCTTCTCTCATTGCGGTCATCTAAGGATGGTTCCACACTTGAGAATGTGTGCGAACCAGAATTGTGGGCATTGTCGTTGTAAACAAATGGATTTCCCTGTATTTCCATCTTGGTGCCTGTCTTTATAGTTCCAATATAACCAAAACCCTCCCTCACTATTTTTCTTACTTTATCTACGTTACTGTATGCCCGATCTCCAGCAACAATTGATCCAGAACCACAAAGCCCAGAAAATCTTTCTATAGCAGAAGGTCCATCAGAAGGACCCAATGGATTCACTCCAATGATTAAACCACTGAAGAGATTTGCAGCTGCATGTACGATCATTCCAATATCTTTTCGTAGGTGCTGACATTTATCTATTCCGTCATTATTACCTCTATGTTTCATATGTTTGTCGTCTACTACAACAACCTGACTACATTTTTCTAAGAAAGGTCGTATAATTCCCTCCATTTGCAGAGTAAGGTGTTGTAGTGCACTCCTAATTGACACAGGACTTCGATCATTTTCACGACATATTCTAAATTTGAGAAGCCACTCCTTGTAAGATATGTAGTCCATAAAACGTTCTAATGTACCATATAATTTATCGGTATTTTATGGACCTAGCACAGTAGATCTCATACTGGCTAGCATTTCACGTCTAATTTCCGGTCCGGTTATCGGCCAAAGTTGTGCTGGTGATGGTTTTTCAAGTACGCCATATACGACATATGTCGCTAGGAAACGATATACTTCAGCAAGTGACTGGTCATTGGAATTACTTCCTCTACCAAATGCAGAACTAAGAAGGTAAAATAAAGATGATGGGAAAAACTTTTCTAGAAATGTGGGTAGGCTGGGAACACCCCCACCGCCAAGTTTTCTCCTTTCTGTCAGTATTCGTCGCAAAGCAGGATGAAGAAAAGTATGTGCCATCTCAATGTCGACATCTTCAGCAAGACAAATTTCTACATCTTCATCAGATGCGCGCGCATGCCACTGAAGTTGGGACCCATTCGTTGTCAACGGTGGTCGGTTTCGAGAGAAAGTCATGTTGTTTTTGGGATGCTTACTTGGATAATAATTAACTTTCTTCGTAGGGTGCGGGTTCGATGTTAATCATTAAATTTCTTGGCAGTATTTCTTGGTAGTAACATGGACTATTGTCAGATGAAGAAATTATTGACTGTGTTACGTTTTCTAAAAATAATGTTTCGAAGCAATGATTGTATCACAGAAATAGATCAACTTTTATCACAGCACGAAATCAGCCAGGAAATTAAATTCCAAACAAAGGTACATTTTTAATGACCGTTGCAAAATGCACTATGAAAAATCTAGACGGTCATTTCATGACCATCGCGTTTTTGGCCAAACTATTCTATTTTTTAATTATTTTATATGCTTCTCAGGAAACCTGAGAACTAGTAAAATGAAACATTGGAGCAGTGAAATTGGCTTTGCTTTATGATAAAATTCTCAGGAAAACCTGAGATCTGATGTTCCGGAGATATGAGGTTTTACGCAGACGCTTCGTTTGCAAGCAATGACTATTTATCGTCACAACTATGATATATAGTACTTCTATGTGACAAAACAGATACGTGCCACGTTCTAGACTATTCTTTAAATAAATCGAAACGCGCTGTAGATCAATTATTGCAGGATAATTCTGTGCATTCATGGATTCATTTGATGCTACTTTCATAATTGTGACAGACTTTGTAAGCATGACCGGGACGGACATCCTAATTGATATGTTTACGGACTCGAAGCAATTATTTGATGCTATGACAAAAGGTAATCGTGCCACAGAGAATCATCTTATGATAGACATATCATCAGCAAGAAATTCGCACAAGCGACTTGAAATCCGACGTGTCGGGTTAATGAAAGTCTCGGATAATCCTGCTGATGATTTAAGCAAGATAGAGGACAACAAATCACTTCGTACTTTTCCCAGCACTGGATCTGACATGACTCTAGTTGAACAATGGATTGAACATTCAAACGTCGAATCAATCAGCGAAGCTACTTGTGGGGGACTGTGAAAATATCCAGTGATTCTATGCGTGAAGCTATCCAATGGGATAGCGAGGGGGATCGAGACTTCTTTTATGATTTGTTGTAATGCATACGTGTGCTCTGTTTGATTAATTTAGTTTGATGTATATACAGTATGACCGCGCTACCAAATCTTTCGGTTTTTTTCTGCGGTCAGATTTACGATGCACTTCAAGAATTTGTCTTCTTGTCACTCTCCGCCGACGGAGACGAAAAGAGGAAAATACTGGGCCGATCTAAGACCCAGGAGGTGATAATATCTACACATACGGTCACCGTATGGGTACGCCTCTGACGATCAGAGGCGTACTTGAAGAACATCATTTTCATACCCTGTATCGTAAATACTAGACAATCCCCAGACCTTCTTACTCTTTTACTTATTTCCTTCACAAAACGTTTGAGCTTTCCTAAAACATACATATATTGTCAACATACATACCACGTTTTAAGAAATGCTCAAATGTTTTGTGAAGAAAATAAGTAAAAGAGCAAGGAGGTACGTGTGATCAGATACAAATACGTGGTACGTCTTTTTATCCGATCAGACGTATACTAATACTATCCATTTATTGGTAAAGGGAATATAACAATACATTTACTGGCAGTTTCCTTGAGAACATTTTCAATATTTAATGATGGAATCGGTGGTGTCCACTTGTCCAACTTGATAACATCATGGCATCCATTTTCGAATGTAACCGTACGACTAACGCAGCCTGCATTATATCACTGAGATGTATGATACCCCTATGTTAGTAGCACGCTTCCATTCGAACATTATTTTTCGATAGAAAAGATTCCCCAATCATAATTTCGGAGGTTTGACGCATTCTTCTTCAATTGCCTTTTCGTAATATCCAATAATTTCGTCACCTGGCCTTCAAATCGGCGCTTCTCCGCAAGCTAAAATAACACACTAATAACAGAGCAATATTATTATTTTCATTCACCTTCTTTTCAGGTACTAAGAACAACCTATTCTCCGTACCGTACGGAGAATAGGTTGTTGTTGGAGATGTGAACCGTCTTCATCTTAATAATCTATTTTTCCAAGCCACTGCCTTGCCATTGTCTCCGTTTACTCCTCCATTCTGGAAAGCAAAACATTCAGCATCCGAATCAATATTTGGATATACCCCCAAACATCACCTAACATACACTATGGCCGCATCTGTGAAATGACCATCAATTTTATTACTTGGAGGTGCGCTCCCTTCAGACTCCGCAGCTCTTCCTGTACATCTGTCTGGTTTCTCGCTAATCTAAATCATCAGGAATTATCGGACCGCAACAGCTCGTACCTCAATATGTATCGCACTCCAAACACCACGGAGAAAATCCCCCTATATGGTTATGGTTGCGTAACACCTTCTATTTGACTCATTTACTTGGTAATGTTACAATAATAACTTGGTCCGTTGCTTCAAAATGAATAAATATTTCTTCTCGTTGCCCCAATAGCATACCACACCCCATTCGAACCCAACCAAATTTTCTTTGTATCTGATTTCAACAACAAAAACGGTTTTATTACGAATCACATGTAAGAATTGACAATGTAATCCATATTTTGGACTCTCTCGCACCAATAATAAGAAAAAACTTGGTCTTCTCAACCACTTCGATGAGCTATGCACATCGTCCCTTTATTATGTATTCTCAGCCTTATTTATCATACGGTGGGTTATGATTATTTATGCGAGGTACATTTAGGCACTCAGATCATAAAACTTGATGATGTAGGGTGTAAAGTCTCCATCATTTGACGCGAAGGAGAAGAAAGAAACGAGAAGTGGTCTACTATTCCATGCCCGAATAAAAGCTTCAAGATCGGGCCTTTTGGATAGACCAGTTCCCCTACTTGGAACCACTCTGCCCTCCCTTCCCCTTTGCAATTCGTATTGGATTCGATAGTTGCTGAACATGGTGACACAACCTACGTGATATTTAAATTTACTTCGAGGTCCACCCTTAATTTTAGCGAAACTGGAAATATCACGCTAACGCAGCACTTTGGTACCACCCTAATGTCCGCTGTCCCATCTCAAGTGGGGCCCAAATTATTTTCCTAAGAAATTCGCCACCCTGAGCTCGATCGTCTTTGTCATTACATTTGGATGGTTGCCTCCTCATCGTTTAGTCCGAAGGTGTTCACATCCAACCGTCAGCAGGTCAGGTACATAGTAAACTCTTAAAAGGATCTGAGGCTGGGCATGATGAATTTTATGTACAGTGTAATTCAACTTTTCGAATTGTCTGATCTTATGCCTCTTTTGCTGCTGAAACTGATGCCACAATGCACCACGGGAACCGACTGAGTCTTTCTATCTGCCGTTTATAATTATGTACCTTCGTCTAAGCCTGTGTCGGTTTCTTGCTCTATCGTCTTGATTGAAGAAAATTTTGTTGAAGAGAAATTGCATGTCCTTGAGGATGAATCTCACTGCTCCTTCTCTTCAAAATGGAGGCCGCCTAGTAGTGGATTACACATTTGGCCTATCGACCTAGATGCTACTGTGACTGTCGAATCATATTGACACCACGGTTGTCTTCCCCTATTATGTGGACACCGCCATGCTCCTGACTCCTACTGTACGATTTTTCTTTGATCACTTTTTTGTGTTCAAATGATGATCCTATCACTCGCGTATGGTTGGCAATTCAGGCCAGCCCACCCAAGGTTCCAGTTACGTCAATTTATTCCGATCACACCTGTAAAAATACTGCCCGGTGATTGGGCAACGAACTGAAACGACACGTTTACTGACGGATCTGCTGGAGACGCTTGAACTATCTAGCAGCGGTGCACTTTGCAAACGCTGTTCATTTTTTCATAACTCTTCTCCCCACCCCACACCGTGGCTGTCTTCCAACCAATAGTGCTTCTTGCTTCTTTCTTTCCTTTCACTTTACTCTTCTCGAAGATCCTTTTTCTTAATTCCGTGCATTTGAGTTATTCGGATACCTTTTCCCCTTCAACTACCACTGCTATCAACGAACTTTAAAATATTAATCATGCTGTCAGATTTTTGGTTTATACTTGACAGGCATGAATAGTGCATTTAGAAATTCGAAAAAAACTTTGATCTCAATTCTGAATAATATTCAGATAATATTATATTATATCTCAGAAACACGTGTCATATTGATTTTTTGTTGATTCTACAAAAAGTTAACTGATTTTTCAGCTTCGGAGCTCACAGTGTGAGATTTTTGTAAACATGAAATATAAATAAATTTATGTACGTAAGTGTTGCTGACCTCTGGTTGAGATTCTGGGTAAATGATACACACGTGTATACATTTATCGTTTTCGGTTACTAGGGTAACTTTAAAAAAAATCTCGATGAAGATTTATTTTCATTTTTGCATCACACTTCCCCCATCCGCCTGTTAGAATTTTCACCATTTCACCGAAATCATTGAAGTAGAAATTAAGGTTCACTTTTTCTTCCTAACATCATTTGTCTCCATCGTTGCTCTCTGTGCACAAAGAAAAGAAAAAAAGTGTTCATTCATCGAGAATAATAATAATGGCTTTTGTATCGGGACCTGCGCTTCCCAACACGACCCGTGTTACCAATAACAAGACATCAATCTGTATGCGAAATAGTGAACCAACACAATCATCATCATCAGTAAGTCGACGTGATTTAATAAAGACTTCATTAGCAGCAGCTGCAGCTGCATTAATTTTACCTAAGAAGCCAGCGTTTGCAGATCGTGAATATGCTAATGTTGGATTTTTAGGAGGTGGTGATCAAATTGATGTGAATAATGCAAATGTTCGTGCATACTTAAAAGTTAAAGGTTTTTATCCTACAATTGCTGGTCTCCTTGCTTCTAATGGACCTTTTAAATCTTTCGAAGAACTTTATGATATTCCTGGGATGACTGATGATTTAAAAGAAATTTTAGATGCTAATAAGGAAAAATTGGTCTTCCTTCCTCCGGCTGCTGAATATGAAATTGACAAGCTTAACAATGGTCTTTATCGTTAAAATCTAATTACTTAGATATATAAAAAAAAAAAATTGCATGATGGGTATTTTTTTTAGTTATTGATTCTGCGATTGTTGTTTTTAGATGTTTGATGGTTTAAATGAAAGATTTGTTTGTTTTTTCCCTCTTTCATAAAATGATTAATACGTTTTTCTTCTTTTCCTTTGTTATAAAAGTTTGTTATCATGCCCACATTTGAAATATTGCTTTGCTTTCCGAAGTTGCTTTCTATATATAACGTTGCGATGTTACCGTTAGTAAGTGTATCATGAAACGCCGAAATGACTCTTTGATTAATAATAAAACGAAACATAATCAATAAAGATACACAGAGTCATAATATTAATGGAAATTTTAAAACTTTGTAGTGAAAGTCATATTGCACCATATGGGGGTATATGAATGTACGATTGCAAAGAGAAACGATACATGTCTAAAAAATATATAGTCAAATGAGAAACTTTTATTACGCTCCATAAAGAGGCAGATGACGCCATTAACAACAAAGAATAAAGATCAAAAAAAGAGCCAAACAACCAAAGAGAAGAGACAAATGATCTAATAAACACATATAGTGAAATTATCAAGCTTGTTCTTCAGAAACACGAGCGAAGAAGACACCTTTAAGCAAAACTTTCTTGGGAGTTTTAGCACCCATATCAGTATCAGATAACTGTTCAGATACGAAAACGCCACCAATTTCATTACTAACTGGATCAATTTTCTGTACAGCCATTTCAATAGCACCTTCAGTAACTTCAAAGACCTTGTTAGTTTCTTTGAAAAGTTCATCTTGACCTTCACCACCATCAGCTTCTAAACCAGGTAAGGCAACGGCCATATCATATCCAGTAACGCCACCACGACCTTTAGGATCTAAGAACAAACCAGTACGGTAACTGGGTACTTTGAATTCACCACCGAATTCAGTTGCTGTAGTAATATCAACACCATCTGCTTTAGCTACTAAATTTTTAACAGTGAATAAGAATGGAACACGTTCACCACCTGGTAATTGAACGGTAGTTGCGGCATAGTCAATACCTTCTTTTTCTTCAAATAATAAGCCATTGCCTGAAACTGACAAAGTTCCTTCAATACCAGTTAATGTATAAGTTGCACGT
The DNA here is from genome assembly GCA_032358235.1 of Odonthalia washingtoniensis. Classification (NCBI taxonomy): domain Eukaryota; phylum Rhodophyta; class Florideophyceae; order Ceramiales; family Rhodomelaceae; genus Odonthalia; species Odonthalia washingtoniensis. The sequence continues at coordinate 15,968 of JAULBU010073795.1, read as the reverse complement.
GTCATTAATTTAGTATCAACAAATTGTTTTTTAATTTCACCTTTTGTTGTTTCTTTCGTTTCTTCTACTTGAAATGTTTTAGGTTCTAAACATAATTCAATGATTTTGTATGATTTACCAGAATCTAATTTAATTGTTCCTTTAGTTCCTTCAACCTCAGGACAACGATTAGCTACTCCAGATCCTTTTACTTGAGAATATGTCAATTGTTCAATATCTGCACGAGTTAATGCTGATGCTGTTGTTGGTAACATTAATGTTGCAGCTGCTAAAGCTCCAACTGCTACACTTTGAACAGCAGTTGAACGCATAGCATTCATAACTTTTTCGCTATCCATACGTGCACGTTTTGCGATCGAATCAGCTAATGATGCTTGAACTGCGTATTGATTGATTTGTTGATCGATTCAATTGATCGATTGATTATTTGATTATTTGATTGATTGATACATTTTTGTCAGTTATATTATATACTATAAATAATAAACACATATTTAAATAAAAGAAAATATAGGGAAAAATAAGAAAATATGGTCAAAAATGTATATTCACATACCTGTTGCATTTTGAGAAGATGTAGCGGAACAGACAGCTTCACCACGGAACGAAGAGATGGTGGACACGGCAGTAGGAGCAACGAATCCGAAAGTCATGATTGGTAAATAAGAAGGAAACCGTTCGGACGATGTGAGAGACAGAGATGGTGATGAACTGAGATGAAGAGACGAAGGAAGACGACAAGATGATCTATGTGTAGTATTGATGGGTGGGTTCATTTAGCCCAGGTATCCCTAGAAGCGAGAAAAAGGAAACAGTTCAAAAAAAAAAAAAGGGAAAAAAGAGTTGAAACCCCAAAAAAGATTACTGTACCGGCAAGATTGAAAATTGAAATGATGATTTCTTAATAGCTCACCTCGGGGAGACACAAACCCAATTAGATCTCCAAAAACCTTACACATTTGCATTGTCGTTTCAATCGCCAATCGTGAACCTCACATTTTTAGACATTTTTACGAACAACTTCTTTTTCATCCAATCACAACCCCTTATTTTATCATTACACTGTAAGTAAAACGTAGTAAATACACGTTTGACACACATGACAGCTATGTTCAAATTAATAACGGAAGATGAATTTACCAAAATGACCGTCAAGTCTGCCATATTTCCCAGAATAACCTTTTCGAATAAAATAACCCGAGTTATTTTCAGACAATATTTTTACATGTGTTACACACACGTATTAAATGACGGTCATTTCCGTCATGATTTAGTAAAACCTTACAATCATTTCTTGAATCAAATATTATCTGCCTGGAACAATAGGTTCAGTACAAGTTTGTCGATTGTGAACAAGTTTAGAGCATCTTCCACACACAATACGCTTTGAATCAACACCCACCGATTCTATTCTCCTTTTTTTAGTCTACCAGGAGGCCGTTTTGTAACTGGAGCTAAATCAGCGTTGTTTGGAACCACTGAATTGGTGGAAGGAAGTGGAACAATATTAATACTCTGTTCATGAATCTTATCGTACGTTTTCTTTGTGTACCATTCTTCGCCGTAGTCTTCAACTGCCCCACCAGAGTAGAAAATTGCAGAACAACCATGGGCACAAGGATACCCTAAATCAGACCAATGAGACCAAGTACAAGTTTTTGTATCCAAAATCACTGAAAACTCAGCTGCATTTCTAGAAATTACCAAGAAACGGTACTCAGATTTACGTTTTACTGTCATTCGACGCCCAAAACATAAATTGTCATTCCAAATGTTCCTGATAGTATCCACAATTTTAGAAGAATTTTGGGGCGTAGACACATTTAAGGGTGAAGGGAAATTTAAGATTGAATAATCATCTGTTTCTTTGAACTTATTCTGTCTATTTTACATTGTAGTTGCCATTTTTAGAGAAATATCATGAACTAATTGCAGTGCTGGGAGAGTACGTAAATAATAACCGGCCCAAGAATTAAATACTTCTGCCATATTTGAAGTTTTTATACCAAACCTCGGTACAGATGATTTGTAAAATGCCCAAGTAGAAGCCTCAATGCTAAACAAGTATGATGAGCACTTTTTGTCGACAACTCTTAGTTTTTCAATGTTATCTTTAAACGTTTGTTCATCAAGAGTAGTGGCTTCCTCCCAAAAGTACGTTCTAATTGTAAGATAAAAACGAAACTTTATTTTTAAATTTTCATCTATATGACGTAATCAATGTGCAACGGAGCACCCATTAAACGAATCTCCTAATGCATTGCAAAGACCTTTTTATCTATCTGAAATAATTATTAGGTTTGAGGGGAGAGTATAAATCGCTTCACGTAATCTATGAAGGAACCAGTTCCAATTTTCTTGGTTTTCTTGATCAAGCATCCCAAAAGCAATTGTTAGCATTCCATTATTTCCATCATGTGCAACAGCAGCAAACAATTTTCCTCTATAAATACCTTTTAGATGACACGCATCCACTGCTATTACTGGTCTAAAATATTTAAATGCAGTTATTTTAACATTAAAAGATATAAAAACGCGATAAAAATGACCTTTTTTATTTTCATATTTTATGTGAGATGATGCATTTTTAGCTTCCAGTTTCTCTAAATATGAATTTAGAAGTGCATATCCCCTCTCGATCGATCCCCTCCTTTCATTGTTTGATAATTCTCTATCACGCCATGCTGTTTGATAATGAATAGAAACACCGAACGTTCTTCGAATTGTTTGTATTATTTCTTTCTGTTCTATTGACGGCTGGCAGAAACAATATCTGATACGGTATCCGCAACCCACGCCGCCACCTGATTTGATGTTGCTGGAAGAGACACAACATCGCATAGATGTGTAGAGTTCCAAACGATTACCGTAAAAATGCGGTCTGGAAACCTCGTTGCACGTAGTGGAAATGTGCATTTTGAATCTTTACCTGTTGTTGTGTTTGAAGCACAAGTAGAAACGAAGAGGGATTTTGTTGACTTTAACACTTTGAAGTTGTATCCGCTTGTTGCCGTATTTGAACGCAGCGTGTTATGTAGTTGTGCTTTGCTGAGAAACTGTTGGCCGACTGATATTTCGTGCATTGAAGTCATTTTCGTTGTTGTTTGTTGATAATGGATGAGAGTCGTACGTTTTCGCTTGAAGTTGAAATTTTGGATTCAAGTTCGTTGTTGTTGGACAAACATGGTTGTAATGTTCTGAGTGATTTTTTACTACATCGTTGACCGAAAGGACCGTTACTTTACATTTTTGTTTTAACACGTGTAAAAACATTGTCAGAAAATATCTCTGGGTTATTTTAGAAAAAATGACTCAAACAGGCAGGTTATTTTAGAAAGAATAATTCGAAAACGGTTATTCTGGGAAATATGGCAGACTTGACGGTCATTTTGGTAAATTCCTCTAACTTTTAACACACCAATGGCCAAGGTTACTCCAAGAGCCTCAATAGCACGCGCGACTGTTAACCAGTGTACCAGTGTATTTATTGCTTACATCAGGGTGGGAATTTGCAGATGGAACAGATTTTTGAAAATTGCAATTTTGGAAAATGTAACCAGTCACTTTATTATCACCCTTACAATAACATTGTTAGATAACATCTACGCCTGAGGAACATTTTTGTTAAATGAGTGTGTTGTGGCGTTCTCCTTTGGACGATGACCGCACCCCATGAAGTACGATATGTGAGGGCATGAGGTGTTGTTTCAGTCATATCGGTCCCGTATTTCTGAGTACAAGTCTACAGCACATGTCATCGGATGTATGGTTGTATTGTTCAGAGATGGATGATTGTTGCCGCGACAAGTAATCGGTTTAATTCGTCACATATAGCACATATTTTCTACGACAAATCGTCGGCGCAGACGTGCATGGTTGTGAATGGTGCATTTTTGACAGTAATTTTTGCGGGATTATAAACAGTAACTTTTAATAGTAGGTGGCAGTATAAAAAAGAAGTACCACCCACTGCATTACACACGAATCACACGAATCTCACAACGAATCACACATCCTTTTCCAAAACTTTGTGATTGTTACACCAACCCGATAATGACATAATGCTATGCTCCATGTGCATGACCGACACCACTGAAAGCACAGCGAGCACAAACTCAACCCGAAAAGGGAGTTTATACAAACCAACAACAACACAAACAAAATGTACATGATTTGAAATTATTAATTCTCGCATTAGCAAACTAAACAAAAGAATAAAAAAAAAGAATAAAAAAAAAGAATAAAAAAAAAGGCGAGCCATCCATTGGTTGTTGTATACGTGTGGTCACAGGCATGCGCCAACAGACAGAATGAAAGAGAGAGAGAGAGAGAGAGAGAGAGAGGAGAGAGGAGAGAGAGAAGAGAGAGAGAGAGAGAGAGAGAGAGAAAAGAGAGAGAGAGAGAGTTGTTCCTTTTTGAATTGCATGCACAAAATCAATTTGGTAAATCCTCACGCTGTGCAATGCCATCCATCGCGGCAGTAGCCACACTGGGCGGTGCCATATATGAATACCCTGCGATATTCGAAGCCTTCTTCTTCGTCGCCACAAACATGGCGAAGATATCCGGCCGTTTCTTCTCTCCGTCCATTCCCTCATCTTCCAGTAAAGAGTCCACATCCTTGCCGAAAACGTGGCCCTCGTTCACCACGTGTGATCCTCCGCCACCTTTCTTCAAATGTCCATTATGTTTCTTACTCGATGCACCAGAAGCAGCAGCGATCATTTCATCCACCATGCTCTTCTCCACGACAATGTTGTCGGGATGACCGACTTTTCGGTACAATCCCTGCCAATCCATCCCTCTGAAAAAGGCGTGCCGTTTAATTTCATTGATCCCCTCCGCTCCTAATCCCAGCCTCGTATTAGGATTTCTGTCCAACAATCCACGTATTAATGATACCACATCCTGAGATAAATTTCTAGGGAACCTCAGCGCTCCATTTTCGATTTTAGAATATACCTCCTCTCTGTTCCTTGAATAGAACGGCGTTCGACCACACAGGATCTCATAAAGCAGGATACCGAACGCCCATAAGTCCACCGATTGTCCGTACTCATTTCCACTTAACATTTCAGGTGCTACGTATTCTCTCGTCCCACAAAACGTTTTTGTTAAATTCACTGGCTTTTGAGGCGACGCTGCCAATCTTAACCCATCGCCGCCGTTTCCAGTTTTCAGTTGTTCATGATGGTGCTGTACTTGATGTGCATGTTGAGTGTGTGGCTGTTGATTAGCACCGATGGCACCGACGTGCCGTCTCTTCCCAAGCAATTTCGAAAGACCGAAATCAGCTATCCGAACATGACCTTGTAGATCTAGAAGAACATTTTCCAATTTCAAATCCCTGTAAACCACGCCGAGTGTGTGTATGTGTTCCAGTGCCAGTAAGATCTCACCGGCAATCCGTCTCCCTTCAACCTCTCGGAACGGCTTTCCCCTTTTCTTCAAATAATCGAACAAATCCCCGCCATCGCAATACTCAGTAACAAGATAAAGTCGACTTTGAGTTTGAAAGGCATACCGCAAATTAAGGATGAACGGATGATCGCAAGCCATTTCCAAAACCAATCGCTCGTCGAGTGCATGACGATAAGCATCATCATTCTCGTACACGCTAGTTTTCTCAATGACTTTCAGAGCCAACCGTTCACCGTTCATGCGATCGCGTACTAAAAACACTCTTCCACTAGCGCCTTTGCCAACCTGTGCCATCAATTCAAAGTCATGTAATGACACTGTTCGTTGAGTAGCGGCTCGGACTAACGCCGTGTGCCATATTTTCGTCTCAACACCGTCTTTTAATTTTATTTCAATGGGACGATCCCCATTCGATCGTTTTATCTTGATTTTATTCCATTTGGTATCCGTCGTTACGCGCGCTTCTTTCAACGTGACCAACATGATGTTTTCTGCTGCTGTTCTCTTCGCAAGTTGTTCGGGGTTTGCTCTGGATGATTGTTCGCCCACAACGTGTAAGAGCAGAGTGTTTCCTCGAAGCTCGGCCCAGCATCGTTTGGTGGAACGCCATAGAAAGTGGCCAACGGCTCGGGCGTACACCCACGCGGATTTCACAGCGGGGACGCGACGGACTAGGTTTAAGGCTTCTTCGTGAGAGCCTTTTGCAACCTTGGCTGGGTTCATTGTCGTTTTGGATGGATGGATTCTTTGGCGTGTCCTGTATTACAATGGAAATGTATATAAATGAGAGTTAAAGATGGATGTTGATTTGTCGTTTCGTGCGTTGATCTTGTGTTAGTTTAGTTCTTAGCTCTACTTCAAAAATGAATAAGCATCCACAGACTAGTATTAATGAGCATAGATGAGATGAGATGAGATAGGATGGGATAGGATGGGATGGGATGGGATGGGATGGGATGGGATGGGATGGGATGGGATGGGATGGGATGGGATGGGATGGGATGGGAGGTAGGTTAGGTCTGTTTCCAGTGTGGTAAGTTGAATGAGAAACGGGTTGGAAGGCGGTGGATATACAAAGATAAGACGTGGGTGCTATTTTTTAAAGTCGTTTGCTGTGTAGTTAGTTGCAATACAAACGAAACGGTGACGGTGGTGAATTAATAGGTGCGGTGCGTGAGCAGAAGGTGTGAATGTTGGAATGGTTGGAGAAAGACAGGCATACGACAAGACGGTAGCAGGCGGCAAGCAATGTTAAAATCGAGAAATAAGTGATGACTGGGCAGTTGAGAGGAGGAGTCGACAGAAATGTTGCCCAAAACACAGAACATGTAGTTCGTGAAAATGTGTTTGTGAAGGTGATCCAGCGGTGTGTTTTTTTTTGACCGCCGTTCCATTGTTCATGAGCAATGTACTGTATTTCGGGTTGACAGGTTGTCCATTGGCCCTCTACACAATTGTTTGTTACGACAGCTGTAATTTTCAAAATTACACTTTTCAGGTGGTGGAAATGTTTGGCCCGATGGTATGTTGGATTTTACTTTTCACACGTGTAATACAACTGTCGGTGTGGCGCCTAAAACACAGCCTTATGACTTTACGTATATTCCTGTCCATACATCTGTCCAGACATCTGTCCAGATCACAGCATGGGCACGTTGACCATACAATGTATACACAACAATGTCATTGTGTGGCGCGATTATCACAATGACATCAGTGTACCATCATTACAGTACAAAATGTCGGTAAGCGAAATACGTACACCGATGTACTGTACGCAACTACATGTACAGTTGTATGTACAGTTGCACAGTATTGGTGCATCTGGTTTAGAAGCCGACAATCTTTCGCTCAATTCTCCTTCCCCATGCACGGCGCATTCGATCCCAAAACTCACAGAAAATGGGGCTGTGCTGACCGCCACTACATTCCACGCACCCATCACCGTTCCGCCGAAACAACTCCGCTGACAATTATATCCTTAAGAGTTTAAAAATGCCTTCATTTACTTCCACCCGAACTCACTCCTTTCCTCCACGCCGACTCATCAACAACTCAACATGCTTCCCTCACTCACATTTCTATTTCTAATTGTGTTCCCTGCAATCCAACATCACTCAACCTTTGCAGCAACCTATCCAACATGTACTGTTTGTCGAGACGCGTCTCACTGCCCACCGTCTTCACCATACCAATGTATTCGGCACCGTTGCGTTACCTCATTTAAACAACTTTCCACGTGTCCTGGCCATGTTCCATGTGCCCCATGCATTGCAGATTATGATTGCCGGTTCGGTCTTTGCATTTCCGATCGGTGTGTTGCGGGTGAAGAGCAAAACGTGAAAGAGCAATGCGAATTGCCTAGACAGGCTTGTCATTTTTGTGATGACCATCACAATAATCATCAATGTCGTGGACTTGACAATAAATGTGTTCGTAATGTATGTGTCACTCATGGCATTTCCTGTGATGCCGATGTCACTGATTTCAATCAAAAACAGGACGTACCACAATATGAATATGCTGAATATGCTGATCTGGAATATGACGTTCGTCCTATGATCATAGATGATCCTAAACTTGTGGCCGATGCTGTATATGATTATTCTATAGCTGACCGTGTAATATCGGATCCTATGACTGTTTATGGAGTGTCTGCTGTAAATGAAGATGAACATAAAATCGGACCAAATGAAGAAATTGAAACTGAATATGATCAAGCTGATAAACAGGAAGATGGAGAACAAGGCGAGGAAGAAATGACAGTAAATGTTCACGGATCATTATCATCATTACGATCAAACTGGGACGGCGCGGAAGGGGTAAATGATGACGACAATGCAAACAAAGCACCATCATCAAACTGGGACGGCGCGGAAGGGGAAAGTAATATCGACAGTACAATCGATGCATCATCACCATCGGATCGGGACGAGCAGGAAGGGGTGAGTGAGGAAAACGATGTTGAAAGAGCGATGAGAGTTAGCAGAAGTGAAGAAGAAGAAAGTATGATGAAAGCTACACTAACGGATAGAGATATGGAGATACTGGAAGAGGATGACGACATGGAATTGCAATTGTTTAAAAAAGTTGCAGAAGAATTCGGCCTTGATGACAGTAACATTGTGCATGATTTAGAGTTTGAGTTGCTGGAAGTGAATAGGAAAGTAAACGGTCGCTTGCAAGAAGTCAGCGTCAAAGGTGCTTCGGCAGATATGTCTTGTCGTTCAAAATCTGATTGATGATGACATCGTTGGCATGAGACGTGACCTTTGATTTCCTTACAGTTTTACACCACGTACACGTGTATATACTTTATGTGCCATTAACAAAATAATTGTGCACACTACACGTGTACTGTTTTGGAGGTACTGCACCCACGTTTGTGTGCGCCAACAGGTAGAGCACGTCCGAAGTAAAAGGCTTCTTCCGCTTTCAAAAACTGGAACAGGAAGTGATTAAAACAATTAAGTCCGATTCTCCCCAGAACCAACACGGTTGCTAGAAAACAAAGCTGATAAACGATACAATTCATTATTCTTTCCTTACTTTTCCATAGCAAGTCATCATGTCATCTCATAACGACAAACAGAAAGGGAAGGGCACAGGTACCATCACTGCCCACGTCATCGCCAGCAACAAAAACAATATATCATCAAAGCAAAACATTCACCCGACAACATCTGCCGATAAACGAAAACATCACCCTAGATTACAAAGAGTAGAGCGTGGTAAAATCGACGCAAAGAAAGCACGTTCGCAATTATGTACCATTATAGAACCACATGTTAACAATCAAGTTGCAGCACGCACGCTTGTTGATGCATGCATGGCTCATTTACAAGCGACGAGTAGAAGAGCTGATCCCACCGCTGTGCGTATTACCTTATCTCCGTTCATACCGGATGCTGCTTCTGCCGTCTCGGCACTCTGGCGTGTCATTGCGCCTTCATCATCATCTCCTAGACATCGCCATCGTCATCGAAGACGGCGCTATGGTCATGATGACGACGATGAAGAAGAAGATGGGGATGATGAAGAGGACCGTGACGGACATGGTGGGTCTCTGACATCGGATGATCGAAAGCGGAGAAGGAGACGTAAACGACGCAGACTGGATGATGTCGACGGAGACGATGATGATGATGAAGGTGATGATGATGAAGGTGATGATGAAGATGATGAAGATGATGACGACGACGAGGATGATGATGATGGAAGTAGGCGAAGGAAGAGAAGACGGATACATCATTCACGCAGGTCTAGAAGACGTCATCGTGAACGTCACCGTGACCGTGAAGAACACAGTAGCAGACGATCTATCCGTTCACGTTCACGTTCTAGATCAGTCACCCCATCCGATGATGACGGTGAGAGAGAGAGAAGGAAAAGGAGAAGTCATAAACGTGAGCGAAGACACAGACATCATCGATACAGACACGATGACGATAATGATAGTGAACGTAGACGACGTGGTAATGGTACAGTGGTGAATTCACAGGATGAAGATGTGTCGGATGTTGAACGTGGAAGGGAAGGAGAAAGGGGACGCAATAGTAGACGTCAACGTGAGAAAGGTAGAGATAGAGATAGAGATCGCAGACGAAGAAGTGATGATACAGCAGCACCTGGGTCAGTGGATGTTAGAAAAAGCGGAAGTGGAAGACGTGGCACTGCTGCAGATGAAACAGAGGAAGGAACTGTGGACGAAAAATTACCTTCTGGTCCTAGTCCTGCTGCTCCTAGTATTGTTCCCGTTGATGCTGTGGTTGGGGTTGGTGATCCTGCCAAGGAAAGAGAACTTAGGGATAAAGAACGGGGGAAGGACAGGGAAGGTGAGTGGTATCGACGACATGGAAGGGGAGGCACTGTACGTGAATTTGAAGGAAGGAGAGTTCACGACGATAGTGATCTCGAGAGGGATAGGAACAGAGATGCAGACAGACGAGGGGACTTGGACAGAGACAGAGATAGAGATCGTAATGGAGTTGTTCGAGATGGTGATAGGGATAGAGACCGAGACCAAGATCGTGACAGAGGAAGAGACCGTGATCGTGACCGAGATCGAGGGAGAGATAAAGATGGTAGTCGCGGACCGAGCGATCGACGATTCGGAGAAGAGCATGGCGTTGCTGATGACAGACGATGGTCTTCATCCCAGCGAGGCGGACGAGGTAGCGGAGGAAGACATGTACCATCTGAGGTCCGAGTGCGAGAACGAGATCGTACGAGAACTGGAGGAGGAAGCGTTGGAAGAGATAGAGATGGTAGAGTAGGAGAACCACCTGGAAGACGACCTTGGGATAATACACCAAGCTGGTTGAAGAATGGTACAACAAATACTGGTACACCTGGAAAAAATTTTAATGCACGTAGTGGTGGTAAAAGTATAGAAACGGAAGTGGATAGAGAAGCCATAGAAATTGTTGATGTCGGTAGAGGAACGAATAATATTACTGACGGCCCATTACCTACGGCGGGGAGAATGAGAGAACGTGAAGATAGTCCCCCTCCGCCAGCCCCAGAAGCTGCAAATGGATCTTTGCAACGGTCAGACTCTGCGTCTAAAGGGAAGTTAGAATTGCTGAGATCAAAGGTTTTGCAAAGCTTGAAAAAAGGTGTTGGTAGCGGTGGGTCTGGATCCGGTGGTGGCGGTCGTGTTGTGGGTCCGAGTGGGAGTGTTGACGGAGAGGAATGGGGTAAGGGAAGGGGTAAGAGACAGGAAAAAGCGAAGGAGAATGGGGTTGCCGCCGAGGAGCAGCAGTGATTTCTTCTTTCGGGTTTTTATTCTATCAGGTACGTTGTATGAGTGAGAGAGATGGACATTACTGACTTCTTGACAATTTCTTCTCTCTTTTGCTTTACTTTTGCTTTTTACATTTCTATTTCTGTTCCATCCTTCTTCATCCTTATTTCTTCTTCAACTTTCTTTCATATTTTGTTCGCCCGGGCCAGTACTTGTGCGATTTTGCTCTTGTTTGATTACCTCTCTTGGTGTAGCGTACATTTTCTCGTGATGATAGGAATCCGCTGCTATGTTTATCTATTCAACTGGTGTTCGATATTGTCGCATACCGTGTGATCAGTGAAGAATAGTCCACTTTTCATTTCTTATGGTATGGTTGCTCAAGTTTTGGTTCCACTCACTAATCTATTATTTTTTCATTGGAGCAATTGATCTAGTGATGACATAAGATGCCATGGATATAGAGCTACCTCATATTTTTACCTTACACATGCATTCTTTCTCAGTTCCTGGGTGCGATTCATCAAAAGGGGGCATGTCATATCTACAATGTGCTTCACAATATTTCTATTTTCGTAACTCTTTTCTTTATTTTTAGGCGACAATCATCGATTCATTCTTCTTCAACTTGGGTGTGTTATGCATGTACATACGCCACAACAATATTCTTCTACTTCCCATCATCTTTCATCTAATTCATTATTTCAATTTCTTTCTTCAAATTCTAATTTGTCTTGTTGTGCACCTACCAATGTTTTGATGGCGCATGACATTTTCCAATTGCTTTCTATTTCAAAGCCTTTCATTGGAGTTAATTTCCATACTCAACTTATGCACATGCGGCGTTTTCTCAATACATACGAATATGTTCGGTCGACTGAATTTTGAAAGTAGCAGACTGATACCGAGGAATAAGGTAAGGTAAGGTAAGGTAATGTAAGGTAAGGTAAGGAGAGGTAAGGAGAGGTAAAGGAAATAGGGGAAAACATGAAGTTTAATAATAATAATAAATAGGACCCCAAATTCCAAATATAAAATATAAAACTCATAAAGATAAAGAATAATTACGGAACAAATTATGGGAAATGAATGAGTCGACTAGGAACGAATGAAAATAGTTTTGTTAACCCCCAAACAGTGTTGGCTCAGATAGATATTGTTGTTAGTATATCACTGTACATATTTTCGAAAACTTTAGCGAAACCGACCAAGACCAGAATATGCCATGCGCTGCGAAGATTTACGTGAAGAATGATTCTTGAAAAGAACACATTTAATAACAGCGAACAATTAAGAGTTCAGTGCAATTTGATAATTCTGCTTGAAAAATAGGTTTCGAAAACACCGATATGTCGGCACACCGTTTTTTTTAGATAACTCTCATAATGAACGACTGCGTGCGTAAAAGTGACGATTTGATTGTTGCAATCCCTTTGGATGGGAATGAATGTGCAGGCGCCACTGCGTTTTTCATCGATGATGTTTACATACATGCGTATATACATTTTCACGGACATACATACATACGTACATACATACCTACGCTCACCACTTTATATATAAAAAAACATTCTATACTTTTTTTAAAGACTTTGTCCATTATTCTGAGTGATTTGGGTGGCCATGAAGCTGGCAATGTCCTGCTCACTCATGCGCATGAGATGCCAGGCGTCATTGTCGCGAGGTGTGACTCCAAACGACTTGTACACCTCTTTCGCATGTGTATTGTTTTTCAAAACAATGTAATCAAACGCTCGGCAGCCAGCATCGGAAGCTTGCTTCACACAGAATGAATATATTTTCTTACCAAGTCCACTTCCTCTATGTTCCTGTTTCACGTAAACTGTTCGTTTGATTTGTTTGTTAGTTACAACAAAACTCAATACATACTGAGTGAATATGAGAAAACTTAGGAAATAGTGGAAAACTTACGATCCTCAAGGTAAAAGCAACGACCTTCCCATGTACTGTAGTTAAAAAACCATACTGCGTATCCGACTGGAGTCCAATTGCCTTGGTCGTCTTCAGATGTTTTTGGTTTGTATTCAGCAAGGGCGGCGTGGAAAAGGGGTGGTGAAGTTTCAAATCCATCTTTGCGGAGGGTGTCGACAGATATGGAGACTGGCTCAGTGGGGGTTGGCATGAGCTCGTTCTCGAAGTTGGCCAACTCTTGAGTTAATGTGTAGAGGGGGTCTGCGTCTGACGGCTGGTCGCATTTTCGCACGCGATACATGGTCTTGATATGATTAATTGCTGATGCTCCAGTCTAAGGCTGATGATATGCAGAAATGCGAAAGGAACGGAGAGTCAAAGATTTAGTAGTACTCTCTGTTGTATTGTACATCCGTCACATTGCCGGCATAGAATACATTGGCACAGAATTTAAATTCTGTTCCATGAAAGAATGAGGGTTAAATTTTTGAATGATAAAATATATTTTTGAGTATTAGATCAATGGACGTCATGATCTTGAGATAGTACAGCAATGAAAACGTTGGCACTGTCAGTCACATCAACAATAATAATGTACACCACAAAATTTGATATTTAATAATATTAAATATCAAATTTTGTGGTGTACAGCTCAAAGGAACCGTTCCCCCAACTGGAACCTATGCCTGCTTACCTGGAACCAATTTCAATCCACTATTTTCGTCGATACGAAATTTTAATTAAAAAATAAGAAACTTCCACCGCTTCATAACTGGAAACCTATTCGGTGAACGAAAGGTACAGTGCTTCCCCGTTAAAAGACCCGGGTTTATCAAACCCGACTCGCTAATAAACCCAATTTTTTTTTGTCGAACTATAGCAAACAAAGGGCGACTCATGAAAAGTCCAAAACCGGTGTTTACTTACAGTAGGATCACACGCGCACACGTGTCTCAACCTTTAGCCTCTTCGAGTGAAAAAGTCTACCACAGTCGTCTGCCAACCTTGTGGAGCAGCAAGTCGTTTTGCATTGACAGCAAACCGAAGCGCATCGACCATTTTTGCCTGTATCTCTGCCTTGAGGCCACGCCTTTTCCCCTCCTCCACAGTGACACGAAGCCAATCAGCTTGCTCACACAACTTTTGGTAAGACATGCCTTCCTTTGCAGCTTCACTGTCGACTGTGGCCGCCACCTCTGAAACTTGCTCTCTAACTGAACGTTCCCGTTCCACCACGCCTATTTCCTTTTTCAAATCGTCCACAGCAGCCACGATCAGCGTAGGGTCCCGTAGTCCTGTCTCGACTGGCTGCTTCTCCCCTTCCTCCAGATCCACCATCCATTCCCGCATGACCAATTCAAAAGAGGGATCCCTAAGATTTCCCGTCGAGCTGCTGCTATGCATAGACTCCAGTAAAGACTGGAAAAGTTCTGTGTCTTCCATTTGGATCTCTTCAGTTCGCTCATATCTTTTCTCTTCATTTTCGCCTTCCAGCAGTTGATCTAACGTGCCAGAAATCGTCCTTGCATCTTCTTCTATCGCCAACGACTCGGCGAGTGTGCCTGGTGTCCTCGAGAAATCTTGAGGACACTCATCTTCACAAGCCAGATAGACAGCCTTCATCTGTTTCTTATTCAAAATATCTGCACGAATACAGCAGTTTGCGACGCCCCTTTGCGTCAACTTTCCCAAACCATACTAGAGCATTCTTATGGAATCCAGGACATGGGCTCCAAAACCATACTTTAGACTAGAAGTTCTAGCGCGTTGAAGTTTTATGCTTTTGCGATGCTCTCCACGATTTGGCATGAATTCTATCACTTCGTTCAGCAGACTTTCCCTGGAATGTATTTGCACAGCTGCTATACTTCCCTGATTCATCAGATGATAAACAAAGGTAACATTAGGTGAAAAAAAATGCGTACTCGATTCAAAATGAGTAGAGAATCCCCATGAGCATTGCAGTTGTCAACGATCATGCAGAGAGAAAAAATTGTTCTACGCCGCATAGCAGGGTACCAGATATTTTCCAAATAGTGGGCGAAGAGCTTCCCATTAATCTATGTGTTTGTCTGCGAGTGATATAGTTTTTCAGCTTTGTCACTCGCTTTGGCCAAATTAAAAATCATTCGGACGCTTCGCCTTACCGATGACCATGCAGTCCAAATTTTGACTGCCATCAGGATTTGTACACATCGTGAACGTAATGCGGTTTCTCTATTTAATGGCCTTTACACTCCTAGCCTCTTTACGAGTCTCCTCTGGTGCCAGGTACGTTTTGTTGGGCACCAACGGGTATACTAATCCGCTTTCTTCCTGATTGTAAATGCATGAAGGTTCGTAATTTCCCAGTACTTTGCAGAACGTCAGCATTCCTGTGTGAAGGGTTGATAGATCAACCTGTCCAGCCCCATAATGAAGGCGAAAACCATTAATTTCATGATGTCCTACAAACATGTGCAACCATCCTTTGCTGGCCTGGAATTAGTCCTCAGGGATACAGTGTGCTGTGCATAGCATACGAGCCTTTGCTTGTATTACCTCACGGGTCACGGGAAGCCAGTTTTCTCGTGCCAATGAGATAAATTTGAGAAGGTCCTTCTCCAACTTGGCATGATGTGGGACACGGACGTGTGCTCTTTCACTGTCTTTATGGTGGAGGAGTGTACTTTTCGTTTTATAAAACGATTTGAAGGTATTGATGTTGATCTTAAAAAGTTCAGACAATTACGGGTAACGACAATTAGGGGAACAACAATTAGGGGAACGACAATCAGGGGAACGACAATTAGGGGGAACGACAATTAGGGGAACGACAATTAGGGGAACGACAATTAGGGGAACGACAATTAGGGGAACGACAATTAGG
>JAULBU010073773.1:0-10280 GCA_032358235.1 Odonthalia washingtoniensis | reverse complement strand
AGAATCGATTGTCTCGTAGCCACTTTAATGGTACGCATGTTTTGTCTGGAGTTTAGGACCTTTACCAACTGTCACTGTTAAAATTAAATGTCCTTTTGTTAGACAGATATGAGTTTTCACGCGCTACGGCAGCGCATGTTCTACATTCGTTGCATGAAACGAATATCCACCAATCAGTGCCCACTAACACTACTTGTACATTTCAATATTAGTGTTAGTAAGAGTAATACTCCGTACTCGTGTTTGGTGTCAGTACGAAATATTTTGTTACTGACACTAAGTCGTTTTTCTTCTTGTCAATAGCCTTCGTAAAAGTGTTACTCACAGTAAATAGAGCTTAGAGTGGGAGACGATTTTTTTGATAGAAATGCCGATATGTGAAATGGAAGTGAAATCGTTCGCAATTTTGTGCCGGTCAAGTGAAAAAATGAAAATTGTGATTTGGACCGGTCTGGAAATGTAATAGAACAGGCGTACATTTTTATGATATGTAAACGATACTTTGGTATTTCGGTATCGTTCTTCAGTAAATCAAACTATGTTTAGTAGTCCTGTTTGGATGATTTGGATTCAAGAATATATATAGTCAATTGAAAGAAGTTTGAAGGACGCAGGAAAGCTCGTCTTTGGCCGAGCGGTCAAGGCGGTAGACTCAAGGTTAAAATCAGTCCCCTGTAAGAATTCTACTTCCCGTTCGTGAGCATGGGTTCGAATCCCAAAGGACGCAATCCTTACGCGTTGGGGTATATTTAGTTTTTCTCCCACCTTACGTACCTCTCACGACAATTATTTCGCCCAAACTGTGTACTACGCCGTAGCACGGATGGCGTACGGAGTGAATGCAGAACTTTTCATTTATGGGAGCCATTTATTACTTGTTTCATCTTAACCGCATGAAGAGGGTATGATTGTAAGCTGTACGCTATGAAATTGACTATTCAAAATATGAACTATTTTCAGTCAAACTTTGTATTCATCAGTGTCTACAGTCACCAAGTTTAGCGTTGGTGAAACTATTTATTCCGATGTCGTTTTAAATCTGTAGATTCATATTATTTAGCTTTTTAATAGCGTGCAATCTAGACACCAGGATCCATTCCGTCGGCATGAAACGTTTTCATTTGAAATAGTTATACCTTGTTTTTCAATAATGGCTGTAGTACAACGGTCAATTTGAAGGCTAACATTTTTCGCCTGCAAACTTTCCTGCGCCACATCATGTGGTAAATAGCCCCTAAAAGTTTGCATGACATAAATATTGAAATCCCAAAACTCGAAATACTATTGGCTACGGAGAAGAGCACTTTTTGTTCCATATAGGGTCGCATCTCTCACAATTGGCAGCCACTGGGAATTACGCTTCCACCATATTATTGAATAAACGTGTGGAATCGGAAACGTTCAGATCGTGGCTTGATCTACGTATAGTATACCAAAACAGATGTCATATTCATAACGTGTGGTCCACCAAAGCTTCAATGGTTACAGTAAGAATGAATTCTTCCACATGTAATGTGCATAGATGGCTGCGTAGGCTGTAGGACATTTATTATAGGTCTGTTTTGTATAGTCTATTACTGTTTCATATCAAGAAAACGAAGTAGATGCGCCCATCTCAATATGATATCAGTGTACTCTTTTCCTGTATTCAATGATACTCATGACCAAAGTAGTATACGAATCCATGTGAAAATTTATTTTACATATCTATTGTCGTCTATTTTCCAATGCGTATGTATCAGTCTACGGCGTGTAATAGGCGCGGTAGAAAAGTCCATACGTAGTATTGCTTCTATATACCCTATCATTCACATCGCAGCAATGAACTTCTGATACTCGTCGAGAGCTACACATCCAGTATAGTATTTACGTTGACCGAAATATCTGTCGGGGATCTGAAAAGAAAGCACCATGTTCACAAATCGTTCACGATTTAGGCGGAATCGTCATCCAATTGGGCCAGAGGAGTAGATGCGATCTTGAATTAAAATACTCACGATGAAGTAGAATTGTACCTTACTCGTGATACCAGTCGGAGTTTTCATGTGCCCATGAGGCCGGCAAACTTCCTTTCAGACCACATTCCTCATCATTGGATAAATAGAATAATTCGTTGGCAATACTATCCATATATTCATAGTTACATTGCCCAATAAATGGGTTGTCATATTAGGAAGTATGCCATTAACGTAACACTGTCAGTGATATCAATAATGTTACTGGGAATGCCTTTTCTTTGCAATATATTGTTGCGCCCATTCTAATAGCCAAAAAGTATCATCGTGACCTGATTTTCATCATATCACTCTGAACACCATCATCATTATCATACTCATAACACTATCGACATGAAATTATTAAAACAGTAATCAGAGCATCACACTGTTTTCGTGATCTAATTATCATCATCTCGCTCTGTATATAATTATAATTATCATGCTCACAATATCATCATCACATCCTTATCATATAATACCCATAACACGATCAATATATTAATATCACAGAGCACATTTTCTCAAGCGACACAAACCTTAGAAGACATAATATGGAACAGAGTCATATTTGTGCTCTCATCCAATAAATATCGTTTGAATTATTTTCTGTTTTGATCATATATGGCTGTCAAAGGTTTCAAAAAATTCATAATGACTTTCACGAAACATACCATGGCTACAACTAAATAAATTTGAAAGTATAAATTGTTTTCAAGGCAGGCTGCGATTCAGACTGGTATGGGAATTAATTTAAATGCTATTTGGGAAGAACTTCAACTGGTTTCTACTAGGAAACAGTTGACGTGCCTAGTAGGCTCCCAGAAACAATCGCTTCTACTCGTAGCCACTTTTATGGTACCTCTGTTTTGTCTGCAGTTTAGTTCCTGATTAATTTGTGTGTTTCAAAACAGGTTCGACCATAAAGATGGTTTCTATGGTTTTTATCTTCTTTAAATATCCTATTTTTCCTATATATCAACCGGTCCAGGGATTTGTTCTACTCGCGCTCTGCTGCTTTCGGCATTTCAACAATCTCACCACGATTACAGTTGTAATGAATAAAAGGATACTCTTCTTCTTCAAATAAATTCAGTCCCCTTGATCCAACCGGCTAACTGCAAGCAAAAAATTCTTCAGGTTGAAATCTTAGTTGTATTATAACGCAATTAAATGCAGATTGGTACATAAAATTACCACATTCTCCGGTACTGGCTTCATGATATGATTCCCATTGCTTTTTGTAAGTATTGGGTCCCGCATTTCGTAACCATAACACTGCAACAGTAGCATACCCGAACTTTTCAATGAACATTCCAACTTAACCCCTTGTTGATACAGTTCCTAATACATCTGGGTACTATATAATATATACTTTTATCCGTCAATTTGATGATCCAGAAATGGAGTAGAAGCTGCAGATATTAATCCTCACATTGATTTATGTAATAATATTCCAAAAAATATGGCCATTCTCCGGGACTTTCTCTTCTCCTTTTTAATCCGTGTTCATGCCCTAGGCTGGAATGATAAAAGCCCAGATTTCTCTGTATGTTTCACGGAACTGATCACTGAATATTCCGACCTGAGTAGATCTGCGCTATTATCATGGAGCTACTGTTATCACACTAAATACAGTTATGAATACAGTAGTAATTTCAACAGGAGTAGCACATACTTTTGTAGTGTGTCATTGAATGACACACTACAAACGTAAATGCTACAACAAGTTTTTGGATATCTTTTTATACGTCAAGATGCAATATTTTGTCCACTACTGGTTTGACGGTCCATTGGTAGGTCGTTTCTGTCACTTTTCGCTATCACCACTTATAACTGCACCATCGGACATTTCTTTATCTAAATACCAATAAGTAGGATGAATTGTATTTTTTCCACTTTATTGTTAAGAAGAGAGATAAATTCTAAGGAAGCAAGTTGTACCAGACAGCCCTTGATTGCTTTCACAATTCAAAGAAAATTGATTTTCGTGACTCAATTTTCAGAATTTCAAACTGTAATTTTGAAGCAGTAATTCGTACACGTTTTGTGAAACATTCTGCCACATTCAATGTGGTAGAATGTTTTCCAAAACAAACTTTCTATGAGACTTTCTACAGATTAATTCCCCTAATGTTGTAGGTTGATCACAACTTGTGAACCGGTTCTAAGTATTGAATACTTTAAATCGGTTCGGCCTAGTTACATCCAAATTCCGAACCATATGGCCCGCTATCGTCAAATGATATCGGTAGACTCGAACAGCTGCATTCAAGATGATGACAATCAGTGACTTGGTGATAGTACAGCCAAGTGTATATTTTAGTAGTGTGGTTGTAGGTGTATACACCGTATACGCGTAGGTGGATTATGAATGTGGATTTTTAGGAGATGACTACAGTACAATTCAGAGTGTGTGCACGTGTAGAGGTTTGAGGTTTAGGAAAATGAATGTGTATGTGTATGTGTATGTAGTTAGGGAGGTGCAAGAGATAGTGAAGGTTAAGGAGCAA
Source organism: Odonthalia washingtoniensis (assembly GCA_032358235.1). Taxonomy (NCBI): domain Eukaryota; phylum Rhodophyta; class Florideophyceae; order Ceramiales; family Rhodomelaceae; genus Odonthalia; species Odonthalia washingtoniensis. Next base: position 5,773 of record JAULBU010073773.1, on the reverse strand, counting down.
AACGAGTACGAGTGGGCAGTGGACAGATAACGGGGGTAATGAACATAATTTTCGACGTATACAGTATGACGAGCACTAGTCTATATCAATACCGACAATGTAACTTAATTTAATGGTATCAGTACCTGTGCCGGAGACAATAATAAACTGTGAGTTTATACATTGTATAAAAGAAGTAAAGAAAAGAGAAAATGAAAGTAAAATGTAATGGTGGGGATGGATTTATTATAAGGGAAGAAAGCCATTAGAGAATCCATGACAGAACATCCTTGATGATGGAACATTAGTAGAAGCCAGAATATTCGCACGTGTGATACTGTAGTATATAGTTTTGGTCTTCGATTGGATCCAACTAGTACTACTATAGTGTGTCTTCTACAATTAGTGAGGTTAATGCTATTTGTATTAAATTATCTGAAGTCCAGTTAGACAACTATTTCACCTTCTATCATACTGATCGTGGTATGCCCTAAAGGAAATATTATAAAATGAAACTTCTTTCTTGTGCTTAAATCTTCAAATTTTCATAAAAACAGTTCTGTCCAACCAAAAGAACAGCAACTATAAACGGTTAGGAGACCGACAGTTCCAAAAATTCCCAAATACAAAACTGAAACGATGTTGGAGACTAGATATGAACTCAGATTCAAACATATATACTTCTTAATTCTCGAAGATTTTTTAATTGTGTTCGTGTCGAGGTTAATCAGACGAGTTTGTCGTCCAACCTTAAAACACAAATAATTTTAAATTCACAAAAACGAAAGAAAAAGAAAGAAAGGCTTTTCGATGTCTGTGTGACGGTGTTAATGTACGTCTTAACTAATAGAACACGTAAAGAAACTGGAAGTACTTACGGTACATGAATGTATCTATCCATCACTTAAGTGTATGAATACTAGACGCTAATAATAAGAAAACACCATACTATTTTAAACTATTCTGCTCATTGCTAAGCATCTTACCATTTACACTATTTTCAATGCCATACTAAAAATACATAATACTAATTAAATAACAAAAAACATAATAGTAAGACAGACCCATCCAAGTTACATACAATTACGATTCATGGATCCAAATTTACATGGGAGTCACATTAATTCATCATATATTCTTTCACGCACAGTACATCTGCATAGAAATAGCAACTAAACAATAACAATTATGTTATCAAAATATTAAATTAAAAACTTAGATTGAATTATCATTATTATATCAACAAATTAGATTGACTTATGCTTATTATATCATTATCCAAAAAAACGGATTACCATATTTATAATTTAGATTAACTTGACACTTTTAATATTTGATAGTCAAAATTCTAATTTGTCTTTTTAAATAATTCCCGATGGTTACTTTTGTCAATTATTTCATCTTAATCAGTAACCATTTATCTAATCAATTTATTAAACTTGGTAGCGGTAGTTACTGGTACTTAAGTAATTACCGCCACTCAAGCGGATTTGTAAAAATATCAGCTAGTTGATCCACATCTTTAATGTACTTAATGCAGATATCACCTTCATCAATCTTCTCTCTTTCAAGTAGTGATTCCTACTTCCAATGCGTTTACATTGAAGAAATTTTTCTTCCACTTTACCAATGCCATACAAGAAACATTATCCTCATGCATAATTGTAATTTACTCTTGATAAATTCCCAAGTTTAGTAATAACAGTCGTATCCACACTACCATTATTGCTTCAGAGTCAGCTCCAACACATTCAACCTCTTCAGTAGTGTGTGTTACTAACGTCTGTCTTCTGGAACTCCAACCTATCAAATTGTTCCCTAAGAATGTGATTTTTCCAGTAGTTGATCTTCTATTTCTCTACAATTTTACCCAGACGCATCTACGAATATTACTAATTTTGAGTTAGATTCTTCTCTAGAGTAGAATAGTCCATGTGCTTTAGTTACTTTTATATACCTCAAAACAAAATTTAATGATTTCCAATGGCTTTCCGTAGGATTAGATACAAATATAGGCAACTTTGATACTGCGAGTGAGATGTCTGGTCTAGTGAAAATATACAGTAGACACCCTATCACTTCTCAGTAGGGACTTTTTTTGATTTTTTTGATTTATCGTCATCCACTGGGCATATAATGTTTTTTAAATCAATATTATTCACAATTGGTATTGGACATTCTTTTCATCTTCATCTTGATTCTTGAAGTTTATTATTAATGTATCTTTTTTGAGTATTGGTGATTCCTTCTGATCGATCCGTCATATTTATACCTAAAACTACTACCATCTATTTCATTTTTAATCTACTCTTTATAGATTATTTTCCTTATCCAATACAGTTCCACCAGTTGCCATAAGTAGAATGTCATCTACATAAACCATGATGATAATTTCTACATTATTATTTTTATATCTTGTGCAAAGACATCTATCCGCACCACTGGTTTCCATACCTGCTATATTACATAATAAGATATCTAAAGTAGCATTCCATGCCTTGGTAGCTGTTTCAAACCATAGAATGATTTAAGTAATTTTATGGACTGCCCAGGTGGAACCAAATTTTCATTCCTTGGTGGCGGCGTAACGAAAATTGCTTCTTCAAAGATCCCATTTAAAAAGTGCAGTTTTGACAGCCATTTTATGTACGCGTATGTTCAGTTGTGCTGCAAGAGAAAGTAGTACTCGTAGGGTACTAATTTTTTATACTAGTGCATCGGTTAAATCGTAGTTAAACGCCTGCGTCTGCATAAATTCTTTAACGATCCACCTTGTCATATATCTGACTATCCTTCCAAATTGTTCTGTTTACACAGAATATCCAGCGAATAGAAATATGTTTTCTATTACCTGGGGTATTTACCAATTTATATACATGCAGTTTCTTCATACTCTGCATTTCCGACTAACATGATGTTCGCTAATTTTGTGCCATGTAGAAATCCCATTGCTTCTCTGTATGTTGATGGATACACCTCACTTGTTGTTTCATCTTTGATGTGTAATGGCTGTCCTCACTTTTATCACCATGATGATTGTGATAAAAGTGAGGACAGCCATTGTAGATGCATAAACTTTACTGCTTGCTAATTCATCATTGTGAATTCCTTTATTATTTCTCAATTTATCATTGCGAATTGCCTTATTGTGTGTCAACGTTTCATTATAAATTACCTTATTACATGTCACCTCACCGTTTTCCACATCCTCCACCTGAAAGTTTACCCGGTGTACTGCTCGACATACATGTTTTGGCTCTCCAGTGTTTGTTACATCACCAACTTCCGTGACATCGATGTCTTATTTTTCCACTTGTTGGTGTACACTTTCTTCAGTAACGTCATGATTGTCCTCATATACATCAAGTTTGTTTGAGTTATCATTCGTTTTATTTTTATCAGTCACCACTTTATAATCTGTAGTATCAACTAATTTATGCATCTGGTCACTTTCGTTATCAATTTTTTCCTCCTTTATCTTCCTTAATTGTTGTACAATTTTCTTTTCTCTGTGCAGATTTATGATATTCTTTGATACAATGGGTCCGCCTCTTCTCTTTGGTCACCACTTACCTGCGCACCAGTTTCATTCACTTTAATATCTTCAATTAATTCTACATTCTGATTAAAACCTTTAGGCAGAGATTAAACAGAATGAAGAAGAATAAATAATAAATTAGCCACGGCAGTGACTATTCTAATATTTTTCTGAAATTAATGTACTATCTTCAGTAAATTCTTCCTGGTTCCTATATATATTTATTTTAGAGGCCTGCCTCAATTTCGTTTCATGATGCTGTTATATCGACAATCCTTATTTATTTCACGAGGTGCATCAACTTCAGTTAGTATCAGGTGATCATCGGACTCATTTACGAACATGACGTCACGTGTCAGGATGATTCCCTCATTAACAGGAACGTAGATTTTATAACAAAGTGAACCTTCATCCATCCTACCGTTATTCCTCGTATTGCAGATTCTTCTAGCTTTCGCCTATTTTCTGAAGGGACATATACCATCTCAGCACACCCAAATGGCTTGAATAACTTAAGATCACTACTTATATTACAATTTCTTTCAAACGGCGTTTCTTGACTGTTGAATATTGATGTGGTGCACATATTCCTAATAGTCATTGCACATTTCATCTCGTGACCCCACCAGCTTTTCGGCAGTCCAACATGAAATAATATCGACCGTCAAATTTAATTTAACGTTCGATTCATCCTTCCAGCAATATGTAGTTGCAAATAGGAAGATCTACTGGATAGGGTATGTGTCATATCATTCGCTCTCAACCCTTTAGAGCTAGTACTTGACAATTGTTCGGTTCCTTAATCCGTTCTTATTATTTGGATATTTAAACCCTGGTTGTACATCCACGCTACGTAGCTCTCGATATTGTAAAAGGTCTACATCATAATTTTCATCAAAAACGAAACGGACAAACTTGTAAAATCATCTATGAAGGTTAGAAAATATAAGTCTCCGCTCATGTCTGGAATGGAAAATGAACCGCAATTCTGCAATTATATCCAACTCACCTGGCCCAGTTGTTCTAAATTTTTCTTAATTTCCTTTCTCAATAAATTATTCCGTATGCTGTTTACCTTTTTTGGCAATTCACACAACTTAACTTTCGTTGTGTTCGTTGTGTTCGTTGTGTTAGTTAGATAGTTGCGCCGGCGTGGATGTTGTACAGGTTTGGGGGAAACCAAAGTTAACGAGATAATAGTTTTCTTGTACACGTGTAAGGAAAATGTTTCCTGTTACACGTGTAACGAAATATTGTACAAAATGTGTAGTGGCTTTGATTGACTTTACTATACTGAATTCATGTTGATTGAATTGACACTACGGTAAGTGAACTCTAAGGTGAGACGTAGCTAGTGGTTAAAGGTATATAAATAGGACAACAACAGATTGTTGAGAAAACAAATAAAGACAGTTAACGTTTCATCGAAAAACTACATGGTAGCATCGCATTGAAAAAAAGAAGAAAAGGAAACAACCGCTGAGAATATCACAATTAGAATTCCAACGTTACACTAGCAATGAAATACAAACGTGACGAACAGCGTGTAGCAAAGTTTGGTGGAGGGGAGAGTGAAGATTTCGAGCTGTGTTTGCTCCGTTTAAGCGCCGTGCTCGAAAGTAAGGATATCGCCTATGTTGCCTATGATCAGCAGGAATATCCAAGTGATGAGCAAGCCGAAGATCAAGCAAGCTTTCGATCTAAAGTACGCAAGGCTAGAGCGATCATAATCACATCATTTGGTGAAAAGCCGCTTAGAGTCTTACAATCAGCTTCTAAACCCTCGGAAATGATTAAGAAGCTCAATAAGATATCCTGCGTCTACAACAGCCAACAGGATCGCGGTAATGACAAGTCTGATTTATACACGATGTGATGGAAACAAAAATATGGGAGAATATCTTTCAAAAATAGAAAGCATGTTCAATAAGCTGGAAACTATGGGCCCTCTTATAGACTCAGATATGCAAGTTGCTATACTTCTCGTGTCTATTTCATCAGGAGAATCTTTATCTGGAACTGTTTCAGCGATAAAGAAAATGGAAGCAGATAAAGCAACGTGAGAATATGTTGTTGGGCGGCTCATAGAAGAAAAGAGCTCTCAGAAGCTCGCCGAAAATGTCTAAGTAAAGGCATCGAGCAGTATCGCCGCCACTGCAAGACAGTAATGAGACCGCTCAACTATTCGTTTCTTTAATTGCAACAAGATCGGGCACATTTCCCGGTACTGCAAGAACAAGAAGAGTTCGAATGGTA
>JAULBU010073762.1:0-10281 GCA_032358235.1 Odonthalia washingtoniensis | reverse complement strand
ATTTAGTATTTGAGAGAACAAATGATGATGATAAAACTTGATGAGTATTCAGATTCCAAATTCGCAAGAGGACTCATCGCTCTAGTCGTTCTAGGTATGAATTATCTTGATGTACAAACGATCATTTTCATATCTTCAAAAGATTTTTTTATCAGCTTGTCAACTCCACAAAACGTTATCTGTTCAATATAATTCACCTAGACATAATGGAATGTCTTCAATTCTAAAAACTCTTCATTCATCACTCGGCGAAAAAACAGAAAATCAAAATACAATATCTGAAATTCTGAAAGGGAGTTGGAAATATATAAAGTCAACATTATCATATTTACTACTTTCATCACCTTATTCATCATCTTCACCAATATTAGTACCAGATGAAAAAGATGATCGATAAATAGCTGTATTGTTATCAGGAAAAATAGATTAATCAGTAGCATACACTTAGCCAAACAATACAACAGACTGTTGAGAGCATACTACTTAAAATGGTTGGGTGATGAATCATCTCATTTGGGTATGAAATGCTCATGGACTGAATATATAACGTATACTAATACAGTAGGTAAACAACTTAATAATCCTGTTTGAACAGCTGTCACTCCAAAACAATATCATGATACAGTTGTATCCTATACAATATCAGAATCAGGTAAAGGTTGTACGACGAGTTCACATATAATGTGTAACACCCATATAAAATTCAGATCATTTTTCTACGCCATAAATCCTGCATCCATTTATTATGTAGTTGCAGGACATTATGCAAAAAGTATTAATAATGCGCACACTTTGGATGCAGAACTAAGACTATGTAATGGTTTTTTTAGTTAACGTTGCAGTAGGAGTTGCAGTAGGAATTGCAGTTGCAGTTGTAGTAGATCCTGATACTGCCGACGGCGGCGGTATTGTTGATGACAATGAATATATAGAGAAAGATGGCGAAGAGAAGATGCGACCAGACAAGAAAAAGAAGAAAAACGAAACGAAACGAAAAAGTAGTCCCAATTTACGAAATTAAAATTCACATCAATTTCATACAGTACACATTTAACTGTAAACAGGATAATTTTAATAAATTATTTATTATAAATTAGTAATAAATAAATTAATATCTTATTTCAACTATCCTGTGTTTACAGTTACATGTTTTTTAAAAAAAAGATTTTATATAAATTCCATCAATTGAAGCTGTGGACAATAGCTTAAACATTGGACATCGAACAACTTCAGAGGCATGTATTCAAATTCAACCTCATGGGTCTCAATTATCTCAATCCACATCCCAGAGTCAAATACGAAATACAAATTATAATGATCATATCAGCGCAACCGAACTTCCTCCCCGTCCACCATCGACTACTATCACACCTAATACAAACGGAGGATGTGATCCAATGGATTGGGATCATGAAACATTAAGCATATGCTTGGATGCGAATAATACTACCGCTTCGGGATGTCAACAATTTTCCACAACCGCGATATACCTCATCAATCAATTCAAGTTCAGGACTATGAGAGAGACGCACGATAAACATTTTAAATGTTTACCGTTAAACTTCTGCTTGAGCGCAGAAGACGACTCCACCACCATCTATTTATGATTATCAAGTATTTCTTTATTAAGATTACAAAAATTTCAGAAAGGCTATGAGACCATGATCCAATCTGCATTCAAGACTACGTCGTGATGCAGCATATACTCGTTGTAATCAGTTGCAAAAAATATTGCAACAGGTAAAGGATGTGCAGTATTCTGCGGAAAATGTATCTGAAAAATTATAGTTACAAAGTGACGTTTCCGAACCGGCAAGTGGCGTTTTAATTTCACATGTCCACGTGTAAAAACTTTTCTTTTGAAAAAATGATTTTATTTCGATCCAAAAACTTGATTTTGGTACGATCCGCCGACTTTTTAAAAATACCAAAACGGATCCAGTTTCGATGCATATTCCGGAATATACATTGGAACAAGTAATCCAAAAATTTATTAAATACATTCATCTCATTCATTTAATACATTCATCAAAATAATTGAACACAGTATTATAATATATGTTATTATTATACTTTCATTATGACAGTTTCGAAAAGAACATCATTGTAACATCTTTAAAATAACGGTTATAAGAGGGAAAGTGGTTTGAATTTAAAAATGGAACAAAATCATCGCACAAGTTATGAAATGAGTGAAAGTATATCTTGTACAGAAAATAAAATAAAGTCATCAGGTCTCGGTGTAGATAGCACAAAAATATTACTGGAAGAATACACAACACACAAAATTCAAGTGAACATAATGCAAATGGTAGTTTACGAGCACTCCGTCCATGATAAAGGTCATCTAGAAAACTTGACCAACATGCTAGAAAACTTTCGGTTATGGTAATAGTCATAATCACGTAACCATTTTCTGGTAAAAAAAAACCAATAAGTTTTGCAACAGCTCTCTGTGAGACCTTCTATCGCACACGTATCATGTTCCACCGCCACTGCAACACATTACACGTTACAAATTCATGAATTTAGGCTCTTCAATGGCTATTAAAGAGCTCCAGGAGAGAAAGAAACCGGTCTCGATTATCTTTCTCTCATAAATATTGTCACTCAACACTCTCAATCAGAACGACGAAAATCCTTCATCTTCATCATTACAACATTTTCAGAATCATTAGATTACCTATCTCCTCCACATCTTGGTCCAAACTTCTTCATCTTCGGCATTACGTCAGTTTTGGTAACATTATTTTGCATACCTCCTGCTAATCATTGGCATTACGTAATTTTTGGAGACATTCCTTTACATTAGCTCCAACTACCAGCTTGCATCGAATTTCAAATTAATGAAACATATGTATGCATCTCGACAAATGTACTGAAAGTGTGATTTCAGGAAGGAAAACATTTTCCATTTAATACTTACCTTTAGCATTTTTGTTCTCTTATCGAAATCAACATCAGGTAATACCGATCGGCATCTGCTCTATTCTTCCCTTCCGAATTAATTATTTCATTATTTAACTAAAACTGTACTGAACATGCCACGCAAACCGCACTGGACAGAAAATGAATACATCCGCAATACAAGACGTCGCCGATTATCTCGACCAGATCAACACAGAATTTACACACCACAACCACGCCTGACTACTTCTCCTGTTACAAATGTCTCCGACCTACCATCTCAACAAGAGAACCATCATCCCACTACTACAAACTCTGAACATGTTCCACATAGAAATGTACAACCATCCGATCGTATTGCTGTTCATGTTTCTGTCGACACTAATGATGATAGGGATGATGTTATATAGAAACAGTTGTATTCTACAAGTAGTAATGGAACATTTGAAGATATAGGTATTCCTCAGACCCCGCTTCCGGTAGATTTAGAGAGACAGATAATGATGTTTATCCGCCTACAACACTCCCATATTTATTACGGGATAAGACCCTTCGCCATCGGTTTTGCAAGCGCCAACACCGCCTCAAGAAGCAATAGAAAGTGAAATATTACCATATCCTCTCATATCAAACATTTCGATCGCGCCTTTCAGATAGATCGACTTACCTGCTACCAAGAGAACGACAAGGAAGGATGTGGATGGGAAAGGGTGTTGGACCGACTCCCCACCACGAAATAATCGAAAGTGGTAAGATTTTGCTGAATAATGTCACGTAAAACAATATTGAAACCACACCCGAGTTCTCTTTTGCACTGTATGTCCTCAAAGAAGAGTTGTCAACAAAATACGGACTCATCCATATCATCAACTCTACGTCGGGAAAGTCATACAGGTGTGTGGGCGACAATCAGATCTGATAAAACAAGTTTGTCAAGTTCATGACTGTTCGGATGAAAACATAGCAGAGACTACGGTCGACTATTTTGCAATAGTTGGTATTATTTCAATCGCTGGATCCCGTAATGTATGGGCGATTTCCTTGCGTCTTAATGAAAATTAACAAATCGAACGTGCGTTCAAAGGAATTCCTTCACCTTCCAATATTCAAAATTTCAAACTACATTCTATCGTACGCAGAGTGGCTGTTGTTCAATGTTCCAATGATCAGTGTACATATGAAATATAAGAAAATAGTATTAGGCACAGTAGAGTTCTGGAAGAGGAGGGAGCATTTATTATATCTCGTCGGAGGGGATTCTCACTGCGAATGGCGTGAAATAATACAAAAATTTGATAAATTGATTTGTTGATGTATGTATATATCGTGTGATACATAGATACAGATACATATTTCCCATGAATAAACTGATTTTTGTCATATCGTATGCTATATGCATTCCCTTTGTAGCGTTACAAGTAATTTAAGGATAAATTATATGTAATAAGTCTGCAGTACTACTTTAATGCTTTCGATTCATTAGATGTAATACGTCCGCAGTACTACTTTATTGATTTCGATTCATTGGATGTAATACTCCGGCAGTGTTACTTTAATGTTATCGACCTATCAAATGTAATACACCTGTAGTGTTAGATTATCTTATGGATCAATTAGGTGTAATAAATTTGTAGTGATATTTTATTGTTTTTGACTCATTACTTGTAAGTATTCTGACGCGTGACAAGTAATACGTCGAAACATTACTTGTAACTGTTCTGAAACGTTACAATCATGTGTAGAAAACATGAAAGTAACACTTGACTACGAATCACTTTGTAACGCGTCGAAGGATTTTACATTTGAAAAAATGAATTAGATTTACTGTTTGACACGTTGCTTGTAACGAACCAGACGGGTTATAAGTAATTCGAAACAAAAAAATCTTATGCAATTTTTTCCAAATTTACCAGGCAGTGTAGTGCAGTGCTTTTTTCTTACACGTCTATTGAAAGAAAATTTTTTAAGTGATGGCCAGCATAAACATTATCGTTGCACTATGACTGTATCGCGGAAAATACAGTCTCGTACCTACTGTTTCCGTTTCGGAATTTCAAAATATAGCGGGAAATAAATCTGTAAAATTGTAAAATTATCGTTACGAACGATAACGTATTAATGTTTCAAATTTTTTTCGTTCAATAGTTAAACTATTGTACCCCTAATTCTCTCCCGGTGGGGGAGAATTAGGGGAACTTCCCCCACAGTTCGAAACTGCATTGTACTCTATTTCATGGAACAACTTATAATAGAGGGCAAAGCTGTTCAACAGGTCAATTAGGCCAAATATAGAGCCATTTGGACGATTTACTGGAGATAAGGCAGATCGCCAGTAGTTCATCCTGATTGTTATGCATCATTTTGTAATAGTCCATTGTTTTATCACGTTACATTTAAACATTTATACATTAATTGTACCCTGTTACAGGTTTAGCAATAATCACCATGGGAAAGAGACTAACACATTCTCAATACAAAATAAATGGTTTTCTACATCACGACACTTCCCTTTTCCGTTTGAGTAAGCACACTGCTATATGATATAAGCCAACATGTAGCCGTATTAACCGGCGGACTAATACCTCCCAGAACTCGTCAGCCGTTCGTATATAACATGATGATACGGTGAGGGATGGAAGTGAAAGCATCCGCCACAGTGGTTGTGAGTCAACAGACCCACTCGGTGATATTGCCTTTGAAAGAGAGAATGTACTAGAAGGTATCCAGAAACAGGCGAGTGCAGAAGCTTTGGACAAGTTTTGGTATCAGATTTCAGATGCTGTTGTCACTATCGCAACTATATAAAACGTTGCCAAACAAGCAGTGAACAAATTGTATTTCAAAATACGTCAAGAACCGTTCAATATCTCAAGGTTAACTACTACTATGAAGAATGACGCAGAATTCCTCGTTGCTGTGAACAAGCATTACAATGATAACTTGGTACGTGAAGGGTTCCGGCGTGAGGTAATAAAACATGCATGTAAAAATTCCCAGTCTGTATTATATAAAAACGTTATTGATGTCCTGAAGAAGCAAATAGACCTGTCTGATTTAACCGATATTGTACATCGACCAGTTTTCAAGGACACTGTTTGATCATATCAGAAAAGTTCTCACCCATTAAAAACTACATACTTCAAAGATCTGTACAGCACGACGCGGCGTGAAGTCATGATGTAGAAAGATGTGGATGACAATGTAATATGGGTGGAGGATAAAGGAATATATCCGCAATTATTCCTCAGTGTCATACAAATATATTCCGACAAAACTGCGACAAAATTGAAAAGTAATGCTCTTGTTGCATATCCCGTTCACGCTGTATTTTTAAACCTCACCAAACAATGCCGGTTTTACCTCATCGCCAACGCATATACACTTATCGGGTTTCTCCCCGTTGGATACCAACCCATATCAGCAGATGTCCACTTGTCCGAATCATATGATAATGTCTCAATCCATGGGTTCACTTATTCTGACACCGTTCCTTCCTCGACATCGTGTCGTTGACATCGGAATCCGATGCAAGGGCTGCAAAAATGGATGTTCTGCACAAAGCTTTGGAATCTATACTATCACAGCTACGAACAAATGTTCGCTCTTCTTTCCAAGTTCTCTCTAACGGAACGTTGTGGAATTGTTTCCCGTTCATTGTGTCATATTTCTGTGACCTACCTGAATGCAAGGATACGTCTGCCATTCGACATGAAACTTTGGTCAGAAGACCGTGTTGTAGATGTCTGGAAACCATGTAAGGTATGATGAACGGGCCAGAAATGTTACTACCAAATATGGACGAAACAAAGCATGCACGTGAAGACATTCAGCGTCTCACAGTAGAGGCAATAGAATGTAATAGTAGCAGTGAACCAGAGAGTGGAATACGTCTCAATAAAGAAGCAGACAGAATACTAACAAATAGTTCTCTAGCACCGTGGAAGTCATTTATAGGAGACTTGCACGGCATACCAAGCTTGTTTTCTCAGGATGCTTATTCAATTTATAGCTTCAAACCATTGCAAAATCTACACCTGGGACTATCAAAACTGGTTAAAAACTGATTTATCAACTATTTGTCATCGGAAACTTTGTCACATCCTCGCGGTCCAATGAAGAAAAGAAGAAAGTGTTATGATTGAAGACAAGCGTTTTACGAGCCTCCAACTTCATACCAGCGGCCATAAAGAAAGACTACACACTACCAGGTAGGCATATTGATTTTTCAAAGAAGAAATCGTCCTCGAAATTGAATGGAATATTTACAACATATAGGGTATACGGAATGCTGGAGGAAAACTACAGACAGTTGGACATGGGTTTTCCTTTCGTTGCATCCTGCGTGGTTCGTGCTACAGGCTATGATGAGGAGACACCTCTAACAAAGGTTTGTATCTTTTATTAAGATATTATTAATGTTTACCTGTCCGATAATGTTACGGAGGGATGGTCTGAAGATGAACTGGAAACATTGAAGGGTAAAATTTTTACTTTGAAACAGTTGACGACTAACGCATTTGAAGATACTGCAGGTGGTAGTTTATTCACTTTAAAATATCTCCTTTTAGACCATCTCATTGCAGATTTGAAGAAATTTGGAAACACGGACATGGCTGTACCTTTCGAACATTTCAACCTATTCATAAAAATGGCTCATAAAACAACATCAAAAAGAGCCGTTAAAAGAATAGATGAAACTGTTGAAAGAATGGACCCCACCATGAGAAAGCTGCGCTCAAACCATGGTTCTTCCAGGCTGGACATTAGTAATTATTAATCTATCCGAGATATGATCCCCCGCCTAGTACAAGACGGGGAAATTGTCTCGTTGCATAACATCTTACATAGATATGAAATTGGTAATTAAGTATCAGCCCCAACTCTTCGCGACAAATGTAGTCAGAACTAGAAAACAGTACACTCCATTTTCAAAACTTATATCCTAAAGACCTTTGTAAAACTTCTACGTGGACAATTAGAAGAAAAAAATGTCGAGAAAGTGGACAATGACATAGTGACTTCGTTCGTGAAATATGGGTTCGTGTTATGGGGCTTCATACCTACTCTGAAACATTACGATGAAGCACTTAACATAATCACATTTCCCAGGAAGGCAGTCTGTACGAATTTTAAGCAACTCATTTTGGATTCACACAAATTTGGGGTGAGAAAAGCTGTAAAAAACAGTTTCGTATTGATAAGAGGTGGTTCTGACAATGATCTGCAACTCTGGGTTGAAAAAGTCCTTCTACTCTTCCATGTCAAGCAAAAAAATGAAAACAGATTCCAGGGAAATTTATTCATGACGCCATTTGTTTGTTCTTCCTTTCCATCAGTCGACAAGAACTGTGGGAGTTTCAATTCTTCTTCTGACCACATCGACAAAAATTTGCTAATAAATCGTATAACTTGGCTGGTCGTCTCCTGAAGAGTCCGCTCAAACACAGACATATAATTCCTCTGCGACCCTCCACCACGTTTTTCTTGGACCTTAAGGCATGAAATTATGGAATAAATCCAAGCGTCCAACCTTTCAATGCTCATAGTAGTCCCATAGACAATACTTCTCGGATCAACGTTTGGTGTGTAACCCAATATATAATGCAGTATTGGTACACCATCTTCATTACGGAACAATTTTAACATATTCTCATCTTTGTCATTACTTCTACAATGATCTTAATTCTCCTCAACAGATGACTGCTCGTTGGTTCGTCCAGCCTGCATTGTTAATGGTAATTCCCCAAAGTGTGTTAACCTCGAGAGATCGGCACATCGCCACCACGAATAATCATATTTATTCCCATTTACAATTCTCCTAATAAACAGTTCTTTCGCAACTGATACTTCCATACTCCTCTCCCGAATATTCGTCGCAAATAGGCTGTGATTGGCACCACACATTCTCTAGTCCATAGTACTGAATATTCTGTTCCAAGCTGTCCTTTTCCGAGAGCTTAGTGTATCAGACAGCTTCTGCTTTAAACTAGATATCAGGCTTTGTTATTCATCAAGGTTTCAATCTGCTCTGTTCTCAGCTCAGTTATTGTAAAACATATATCCCATCCTTCATCTTTCAATTCTTATTCTACACTAGTTTTCAAAATATGAAAATAACTATCAGAGGAAGCCGAGTAGTACATTTTTCTACCTCCGAGTATGGAGGGGGGATGCGGGACCATTCCCTTCCCATCGGCGTTACTAACACACATCGTCTCCACAAACTCTGCACCTCCTTCACACATCGTTCTTGTGTACCTTGAAAATGTTTAAGTTCAGAAGATTCCCTTCTTGTCGATGGTATTAAACTTGTGTCGACCTTCAGTGCAACTACGAGGAAATTTCTAGGTATAGGATTACTGGGATTTTCTGTTCGGGTCCCTTACTTGCTTTGTGCCAACTTGTTGGCGGACTCCGTTGTATCCAAATTCATCATTAGAGGCAGAATGTTGCGCATTACTTCGATTATGGAAGGAATTGGGTGATGGTCCTAAATTTCCACTTGTGAAGTCGGTGATGCTTCCCTTTACTCTACGTACCGCTGTTTCAAGTTCCGTGCGCTATCCTTCTCCACCCCCTTCCCCAACACGGAGTGTACTTCTAATACCATTGATTGGCAAAATTTCTTCATCTTTTGATAGTCCTTGAAACCTCCCTGATGAACATCTTTTCTTACCACGGATTTCTATTCGTATCAATTGTTGTAGAACGGGAATTTGTTCGATGATGCTATTGATGATAAGACCAGTTAAATAAATGTCAGCACGGTAGTTGATTGTGTTTTTTAGCAAGGTACCAAAATTCTCCAAAACTCCAAATTATGCAGTTTCGTACATGCATTACCCTTCACAACACGAGGGCTAACATTCATTTTCAATCAGGACTGTATCAAGGATCAGTACAATCCCTATTTTTCAAAATTACCCATTTCAATTATATATGTCATTTTCCATGCTCTGATGCATCCACAAGAATAGAATGAAAATGCAAAAAATTATCCGATAATCTTTCAATTAAAAAAATTATCGGATAGTGTTTCGCATTTTCACTCCATCCATGTGGATGGATTTAAAATTCAATTCTCTTTACATTTCATTTTCAACTGGTAATTCATAGCATGACTCTCTATTTATTTTACTATTACGTATTTTCATCTCAATCACACCAATTCAAATGAAACTATGTTACAAATTATATTTCCTTCCCCATTCATCTTTGAAGGAAGCATACTTTTTAATTAAAATTACCTTACTACGCTAGTACCTCTCCCTTATCTCACCCCACTTAATAAAATATTTGTACTACAAGCTAGTGCGTGTAGTAACCGTACAACCATTTACTACTACTACTACTACTACTACTACTACTACTACT
>JAULBU010073751.1:0-10284 GCA_032358235.1 Odonthalia washingtoniensis | reverse complement strand
CACCTACATAGTGATGCATGTAGCCCGTGAAATATCAAAAGACTTGTGATGTCTAGAAAATAATTACTGTGAATCTGACTGATCACCCCCAAAATGGGATTCATATTGGCTCTTGTACGTAGAAAACCATTGTACTATAATATGAGTTTCACAACAACTTTTAATCAAAGTTGCGACGAGTGGTCCACTGACTAACCAAATTTCAATATTGAAAATCTTTGTCATTAACACTCGAAATTACCTATTAGCTGCAGTAGTTACAAATATGAGTTGCATTTGAAACATTTCTTTCTTGACGCAGGTTTCAGTGGAACTACCGCAAATAGTTACTTGTACCACACCATCTAAATGAAGCAAATTTTTCTTCATCAAATTTATGCTGTCAGTTGGATTGTTTCATCCGGATAATATGTAAACCATGTGCGCCTTGAGAACACGTCGACGGACACATAGATACCTTTCTTTCCCGGCAAAACGACACTAAGTGTACCATGTGTGATTTGTCACTTATTCTTCGATAATTATAGCCAAAGGACAAAATCGACACATTTATTTCGACGCTTATAGTGGGCCAAAAGTTCACGAAAGTGCTATTTTCTCTCTCTTCTTCAGTAAACGCTTATGATAGCTTTCATGAAGATAAGCTAATATCTCCGTATATTAGGTCAATGTTTCCTTCTTTTACAACAAGCACCATCTTTTTACAAAACAATGGGGGCTTCTGCTTTTCTTTTTTTTCGTGAAAGGAAAGAAACGCGGCGGGGGTCCTGAACTAGATCCATCGTTCAACGTCAAAGTTTGTTTCCTAATGTTTATTTACTGACGACTGCTCTGAAACTGGTTTTACACAATTATGTTGCGCAATGGAAATCTTTTTGTAAATTTTAGTTAAATTCTTAGTGTAAACCTTTGATGTTTATTATTAATTATGTTGAAATTATGCAATTTAATTGGCTACTATAATCAGAGTTTATTGATGAGTCAACTTGGCACCTACCTCAATATGTGTCTTAGCCTGCACCAGCCACTTCCTTTAATGTCTGTTAGTGTCAATGAAGTCTCTAAAAGTGCGCTTCGGTACAGCAAACCAAGTTGCTGTAGGATAATGAAGTAGACTGCGCGATCGTAGAGTAAAAACGGAGGGTACCGAAGCTATCGTTGGCAGCGACCAACTAGGCAACATGAACGGAGTAGTAATAGTAAGGTTGATAACAACTTTACTGGGAAAACTAAACTGCCGAGAAGGAATCCCGATCTGCGGAGCAGGTCAGGAGTTGCTCGGTTAAGTACAGTAGTCGACGAATGTTGTAGTAGAATATGGAGTCATGTTGTACACTTCGCGCAGTAGTGCGTAATGTAAGTTAGAATACAGTAAGCAACGAACAGTGTAGTACTGTACGTAGTTACAGATATTGACAGTCCCTCCTATTCGAGCTTCATACATACCCATATACTATGAATGTCAAAACGTGAGGTGGAAAACGACAAAGCAACAAAAATGATGTGAAAAGCATTAAAGGCAGAGAAACAGAAAAGGAAAAAGCAGAAAATAAATATCAGAAAAATAAAAGAGAAAAAGGAAAAGAGAGAAAAAAGAAAGAGAGAAAAAGAAAAAATAGAAAATGGAAAAAAACGAATTGAAAAAATGTACCAAAAAGAAAAAAAAATTTCTTCTTTGGTAGAAAAAAATTTGCAAATTACGGAACAACGTTCAAAGATATTGAAACGCATGAAGGGACGTTCAAACCAAATTATCCAACGTACGAACGAATCGTTCGATCAAAAAATTATCGCTATGCCCGAACGTTCAAACACATACTGGTACGGTGACTGTTCCGGCGATTCTCGGAACTTCGGTCCCTGTAATCAGATTTCTCGTCGCTATGGCACATTCTTTTACGGTAGAGCCTGTTGTTATTGGGAGTGGTGAGACCGATAGAAACGGCATCCCGTTGCCCGTAAATCAACTATATACGTCTCCGTCTAAGCATGGAGGGAACGAAACCTTCCATTCTATCGAAAAGGAACCAATGCGATTGTATGGTCAAATTACGAAGGTACGAATTTCCGGTGGAGCGCAGCGTTTATCCACAAACCATCCATCCAATTTCTTTCTTGGTAATACTATTCGAGTTGACAAGTTGATCAAGAAGTTGAGGAGGGAGGTAGGTACCGCAATATTTATAGCTCTTCCTGGTGCGCGTGGTTTACTGAGAGAGTGATTGCAGTAGGGAATCTTGGATGTTGTTTGTCTGCGGAGTTTACAAAAGCAATTGCCGTAGTGTGTAAGGATGCAGTTGCCCGAAAGTCGTATGAGAGTATTAAATACCGCGAGATATTGTCGGTTGGTGCTGATTTCAATTTTATGCATAGTCTTAATGCGAATGTGGAGATTACAAAAGTGAAAATGAAAGGAATGGATCCTTTTCAGTGGTTAAGTGAACATGAGAGAGGCGTTTTTATTGTGAGGTTGTTTAAGGAGAAGTTTGTGGACCATTTTTTGGTTGTGAATGCCAGTGAGAAGGTCATTATTGATAGTGCTGAGAAAAAACATTTAAAGTTTTCCATTGATTTGCTTAAGATGTGTGGGGTGTCGTATGTTGAAGGTTTGCGTATTGGTGAGGTACGTCAAGTTGTTAAACAATTGTGAAAGAAAAAGATGAAAGATGATACTGTGTTGGACTTGGATCGTGAGGAAGATGATGAGGTGAAGACAGTTGAACATTCGAGCGGAGTTATTGAGATTATTGAGCAAATGAACTAGTTGTCCTTTGGAAGAATTATCCACTGTTCCGAAATTATCTTTAGAGTACCAGAAAGAAAAGAACGTAGCTTGGCCTGGTTCATAGATTTATTGAGACCATCGGCGATGTTGTCACCCGAATGGATGAAACCTATATTTTATATACCGTGACGAATAAATCCATCTCGGGCGGTAGCAATATCCAGCATTAGATGGCCTTCTGAAGTCTTCGATCCCTTTGATATGACATCGAATTGGGACTTGTTTTCTGTAAAAAGAGAAACGGGCATGCTATATGTAGGATTAAGTGTTCATAGCTCGAATGATAGGGAGTAAGCGATATCAAACATATCACTGAAGGCAATGAGCTCTCCTCCAAGGACGGATAGAACGATTCGACGAGCTTTGTATTAATTGAAGTGGATCCGGTTGAAATTATCGAATTTGTCCGCAAAGGAAGATGATGTATCCTAGTTGAGTAGAGAGATCAGTGTTGTTGGAGAAGAAAGCGCCGAGAAAACTATCCCACGAAGTGACTCTATGTCAAGGGGAGGGAAGAGGATTGAGACAGGGTTCTTACGAGCTTAATAGGAGATGAAGTTGAGGTGCTTGAGTATCTTGCGGCTATTCTCCAGGAACTGTTCCTCTGTAACTTGGCAAATTTGGAGATCTCACAGAGAACATATAATCGGGAGTGAGAGAGCCATGCGAGCTTCATTCGAGCCGATCGGAAGTTGGAGAAGGTTTCGTCGAGCGGAAGAGGCTTGGTACTTTTCAGGTAATATGACTGATTGAGTTGAAGGAAGTTAGAGATAGAGACGTGTTTTGAAAGCTTAAATCCAGTGAAAGTTGATGGAAGTGAGTCATCTTCTTCCATCTCGAAGCGCTTGTGTGTCAGGGACAAGATGTGTTGGAATTCGGCGTTTACAGCGCGTACCATGTCATCCACATAGGATCCTGAGAGTTCGACGAGCTTTTCATCTTTCTTGAGGTAGTAGAGGGATGTATCAATACGTAAGAAGGACATGTTGGGATCTTTGCGGTGGTGTTCATCAAGAGCCGTGTACCACAGGTCTCCGGATTCACAGATACCATACATTGGTTTGAGCAGTTGAAGGCATTCTTCTGGAGCGAGCTCAAACTCTGGTGGTGCGTCACGAAGATAGATCGCTCGTGAGAGTTCGTCGGCCGATTGGAGATAGGCTTGCCGGACATCTAACGTCCATACTTCGAATACATGAGACGCAGAAAGGGAAAGAAGGAGACGTATGGACGAGGGTTGAAGAGTATTGGACGAATGGACCATGAGCTTCTTCATTTTGTCTCTGTATTCACCGATGACAAAGCTGGCCTTGAATTTCACCCTGTTGTCCTCGGTAGACTTGAGTGCGAGAACAAAACGACCAGGGCAGATATTGGCATCTGAGAGGAGATCTTCTTTCAAGATGACCTTGAACGTCTTTCGTTGGAGAAGGTCAGCTACTTCTTTTTTCATTGCTGTGGTCATTGTGGGGAGACTACAGCACAAGTCTCTTGGATGGAGAATTTACATGAGATGGATGGAATGATCATAATCCTGCGACGACGAGGATTGAAACTGTTTGAGAGAATAGTGGAGGGAAGAAAAGAAGGAGAAGGATGATTCCACGGGAGTTTTGTATTGCCTTAGTTGAGTATAGTTGAAAGGCATCTCATTACTATCATCCAGTTTGATATGAGCCAACTTTTGAGTATCGTCATTGTGGGTTATTGGAAATGGTCCAACCCACTCTCCGATTCGATTTGCTAATAGCTTCTCGCACCAAACCAGTACGTAGTCTACAGGATGATAAGAGATGTTGGAGGCTGGTGGTACTTGATGAGGAAAGGCACGTTGAGGGCGAAGTTTTGCCAAATGTGAACTCATTAATTCTCGAGCGGAGTTAGCAGCGGCTGCACGATCACCGAGATCAGTGCGGGGAAGAACAGGGTTCCCCATTGCACGAATTTGTGGCAGTTCACCAAATACCAAAGAAGATGGAACAGTTCCTTCTGTCCCAAGTGTGTGGTTCATGACTCTGATAGACATGGCAAGAAGAAGTTCAAGCTTGAAATGCGGGTATGCGATTTTGAGCTTACGGAAGATCGATCGGAGTGGTTTATGGTAGCGTTCTCCAATTCCAAGTGATTAGTGGGCTTCTACTCCGGTTTGGGGGACGGCGACATTTGAAAGGCGGCCGAAGGCGATAAATTTTTGAGATAGAGATGAATCTTGGTCGACAAGGATGCGATTTGGTAGACCTGTGTTGGCCCAAGCACCAACACTCGAGAAGAGTTTCTAATATTTGTTTTGTAGAAACACTGGACAAGAATATAGCAGCAGAGAAGTGGGTAGATTCATCAACAACGTGGAGGACGGGGTTGTTGTCAATATACATCACATCCATTAGAACTCGTTCGTTAAAAAAAGTGTTCTTCGAGACAAAGGAGACCCTGAAACGCTTGAGTCCAGTCTGGATACGTTGACACGGATCACACTTTGATGAGATATCCATTAGTATTTTTCTTGTCTCAGTAGTCGCTTCATATGGTTGGGCACGTCTCATTAGATTGATTAACTTGTATGTTGAAGGATGGAATAATTTCTGGTGGATCTTGTAGAGTTGTGGGCGGGAGTAGTGAGTAGAGAAAGGACGATCCATGGCAACATGAACGCCATTATCAAAGCGGTAGAGCGGGAAAAACCAGTCATCCAAAGAGTATGAAGGGCAATCTGTGTTGCCAATAAACATGGAGCACTTTACTAAACTGGTTAGAACAGTATCAGTGGTGAGGTTTTCTGAATCTGGCACATCCAGACCAGGTAAAGCTGGTATATCTACGTTGACAACATCAGAGGATACCTTAATTGGAAGTATTACAGAGGGTGTAACCAGGTGAGAAAGGGTAGTTCCCATATCATTTACCACGGTGTCACCAAATCGGAAGCAGTGGGAAGAAGGGAGAAGTTGAGGGAGTCGAAGGTTGAGGTCCTTGAAGATTCGAACGAGCGTTGATAGGCCGGTGACTGAGCGGGGGGAAGTAATGTCAACACAGAGAAATAATGACAAATGATGCTTGTTGAAGAACTTTGAGAAGTATGACATTGATAGGGTGGTGACGGTGATGTTTGGAGCTTCAGGTGGGAGCTTTGGTGGGCGACGTCGGACGGTTGGTTGGAAGCCATGAAGACTGGAAGTCTGCAGTCTTTGGATTAAAAAAAACCCTTTCAACCAGGATCTGTATTATTTATGGAGTAGACAGTCGGCGTCTGGTTGTTAATGTTGAAATGAGTGGCAATTTGGATAGTTTATAGGGTCTCTTCATAATTCTCAAGTTCTTCCTCAGCGTGATGTGGAGAAAATTCTTCTTCATCAGCGTTGCAAAGGTAGTCAAAAAGAGCGGAGTCATCCATGAATTTGGTCCCCAATTTGTCGGTCTCAACGGTTTCTTCCCCCTCCAGGTTTTTGAGGAGATCGTGGATGATATGAACTGCCGTAGTACCGTTCGTGAGCCATGATCGAATCACCTCACGTACAGGAGAGGAACACTGACAGTCTCTACGAAAGTGTCCCTTTTTCCCGCATTTTAAGTAGGTAATGTCCCTTTCATTTCTACGTGGACGGTATGATTTTTTTTGGCGGCGGATTTGGAGGACGATAATTCTGTTTAATGTGTCCGGTAGGGGTGTTGTTGTTGTTTCTGTCGTGCATGGGACGCGTTAGGGGAGGCATACGACCATATTGCTGAAAATGCGTGTCGACCTCTTGAATTTGTCTAGTCTCTTCAGCAAGTTGTAATCCTTCTCGAAGAGCGACTACGAATCTGTTGAAAGAGAAGTTGATTTCTGAAAGCTGGGAAATTTCAGTTTGAGCCCAAGGGATTCCGAGAAGAGCGTGTCTGAGGAAACGAATCTTGTGGGTCTTATCATGGAATGAAGGAGGAGCCTGATGGATGAGAAGGTTTATCTCCTCAAGCAGTTTCTCAAGTCCAGCCGATTGGTTCTTGATTTCATGTTTTTCCATGAACGAGGAGTGTAAAAGACTCTCACGTTCAGCTTGTACTATTTGCTGACGAGCTGGGAAGTCGAAATCATTCTTCATTATACTTATCATCTCATCATATGTTATGCTTGTATAGTAATTTTCAAAGAAAACTTCACAGGCAGGGGAATCTAGGACTCTGACGAAGACACTCTCTTTTCATTGTCAGATAATTGGAACTGAACGGAGCATAAATCATAGTCTCTTAGAGTGCGGTTGATTGATTGAAGAATGTCTCCAGAGAAAAATCTACCACGAAAATAGTTGACCATTGCGGTAACTCTTTTCGTGGAATCTTGTGATTGTTTACGGAACTGTCCATCCTGTGTGCTTTGTGGAGCATCACGATATCCATGTGGTTCTGGTTCAGCGTTGAGGAAATTTGGGGGGTGTTCACGGCGAGGTTTATTGTCAAACATTTTCTTCGTGTGACTAGGAAGGATAGTAGTATCAGTTGCACTTTGTACTGGAGACATCGGTTTATGTTCAATATTTCTGCTATTTTTTGGTCGTTTTCATCGTTTTGTGAACTAATTTGGGCTTAAATATTCGTCTCTTGGCGCGCCTTCCAATTATGGAGAACATGAGCTTGTGTGATCCGTAAAGCTCGTAGAGCATTTTCATTATTTCGTCACGTTCATTTGAACCAAACATGACATATAAAATCCAAAAAAGAAGCGAGCAGTATTGTGATTCTTGGTGGGTAAGTATAACGACGAATTAATTTCTTCTTCCATTTCGAATGCACCATAAATACTTGCGACATCGAATAGGAGCTTGAGTGGAAATGACGGAGCCTTGTAGCTGTCGGCATTGAATACATGTAGAGCTGATGGTAACATCAATAAAATCGTTTCTTCAATATCCTCGAGGTTTTTGATTTCAGTACCATCAGGGAACATTTCGAGAAGAGAGATACACAGTGATCTTATCGTTGCAGAGAAATCTGTTTGAGGGCGAAATGCGTTGGTGAGACGTAGTAGCACGGTGTATTTTTAGCTGTTGGAAGGGACGAATGTATCGATGGGAATGAGCGGAGGTATGGGTGAGATAGGGTTCGGTGGGCCAGATGGGCCTGCCGACTTGTAGCTTGAAGCAATTTGACGAGTTTCTTTCGGTGCCATTGTTGTGCACTGAGATAAAACTTCACCAAATCCGGATTGTCAATGAAGTCTCTCAAAGTGCGCTTCTGTACAGCAAATCAAGTTGCTATAGGGAAATGAAGTAGACTGAGCGATCGTAGAGTAGGAACATAGAGTACAGAATATATAGTTGGCAGCGACCAACTAAGCAAAAGGAACGGAGTAGTAATAGAAACGTTGATAACAACTTTACTGGGAAAACTAAACTGCCGAGAAGGAATCCCGATCTGCCGAGCAGGTCAGGAGTTGCTCGGTTAAGTACAGTAGTCGACGAATGTTGTAGTAGAATATGGATTCATGTTGTATACTTCGCGCAGGTGTGTGTAGTGTAAGCGAAAATACAGGAAGCAACGAACAGTGTAGTACTGTACGTAGTTATAGATATTGACAGTTAAATAGCAACCCTTCTCACCAACAACCATACGGATATATGTAAAGTATGACCATCATGATTATAGCCCATGTGACAATAGCTATAATTATAGGTGCCATCTATTTGATTGTAGACATTCTTGTATGACTCTATGATTGAACGATAATAGTAGGTGCCATACTTTTGGTGTTAGTCTACATTATTGTATTACTTGAATTGAACAATAAAAATAGGTGCCATAGCTTCGATGGTAGTATTCATTCTTGTATTAATTTATTATGGATCCAATTTCAATATTTCATGTTTTTTATACTTAAGCTCATAAATAAAGTGCCACTGAGTTCATTAATACTCAGTCAACCCATAATAAACAATCTTCTCCTCGTCCCGTTTTCATTTCCTTCGTCATTCGGTGTTCAATCACTGTCGCAACTTCCAACTCCGCTCTATCTGCACTATTTTTACAACCTCTACACGTGTCATATTCAGCACCACATATATCAAGCCAATATCGGGTCACTGGCCTAATTGTCCCAATTTTATCAAAAAGGCACAACACTAGGACAGTACCAGAGATCAGCTCAGAACGCTCCATCATACATCTAGATTCTATCAACACGCGGTGTTTTTCATCCTTGCTTCCATAAGCATATTATAGCCTTCCTAAGTGTCACTGCAAATACTCATAGCATCTGTTAGCTTCGAAGAAAATAATCTCACCGACCCTGCAGCAACTACAGCACATACATCCTCTTCTACCAAAACCGATATTGTTTTTTGTACTACCATTCAGTGAAATTTACTAGTTATGGGCCCAGAAGATATTTCGAAACATCTTCCGTCCCGCCCTCGCTTCTCATGGGATATAAAATCGGTACCATGGACCGATGGCTAAGGTGACCAGTATGAGTATTTCAAGTCAGTGAATAGGTGGTGTTTATTTCAGAACAACCTACCGGATAGCAACTCAAATAAAATACTTAAAGGCAACAGAGGCATAGTTCACAGTCCAATTTGTATGGTGAGATGTGAGAGAAAGAAATTTTCTGGCATTGGCGAACTGGATGTTGATCAATCATCAAAACAATTCTATTTATTTATCAATATAAACCAATCCTATCAACCAATATGGTCACATTCAACCTTTACCATATCAACATCCCCTATATCCGTAATAATCAACTATTGTATCCATCAGTCCGGTCATGTTCAACAAGCTGTAGCATCTCCTCTTCCCCTACGTCCTCATATAAAAAACCCACTGCCGTCACAATAAGAACCAGGAGCAACTATTATATCCGTCAATCCTGCCATCTTCAACATTTCTTATATTTAGATGATCGTAAAAAATATTATCAAATTCTTCTAATTGCCCATACTCATCAAAATCTTCTTCAGGGGCTCCATCTTGGTCTCTTTCTTCGTCTTTCATCTCATCATTTGACGTACTTTCCATCACTAAATTTTCCCTAACGAGTGTAGACATTGAAACAGATGATATCTTATGGAAGATGATTCTACCCCTATCTGTTGGTGCGGGAATCAGATCCTTCAATTTTATTCCTTCCAATGACAAATTTTTTATTTCATCACAAAATTGAACTGTTCATGCATCTGTAATAATTGGATATGAGTCTATTGCTCCTTTGATTATTCTTTGAAGTAGACACGACACAGAATATATAGCAAACAATTCCTCATCACCTTCTTGCAGTAGTTCATATGTCTGTGTACCATTTACCCTGCAGCAGAATGAAAGGATAATCTTTGCTGCAACATCTAAAATTTTTATTTCTCTTCTAAAATTTTTTTTGTCCGTTCCAACTCTCTTACTCTTTAGTGAACCCTTCGCCGTTACAAGCACATGGTGCTCTACTAACAAAAAAATTGTTTTTCATTTCTTCTAAAGGTTGTATAATTCTTTCTGGTATTATCATCAACATATTCATTGCCATTATTAGAGTG